>JAGKTI010009259.1:0-31414 GCA_018397915.1 Birgus latro | reverse complement strand
GTGTGGCTAATGGCCTGCTCTACCTCTGGCCTGGCGTGACTTATGGCTGACGCCTGGGTTGCACAGGGGAGGACAGCTTCCGTGCGGCTAATGGCCTGCTCTACCTCTGGCCTGGCTTGACTTATGGCCGACGCCTGGGTTGCACAGGGGAGGATAGCTTCCGGGCGGCTAATGGCCTGCTCTGCCTCTGGCCTGGCGCGACTTATGGCCGACGCCTGGGTTGCACAGGGGAGGAAAGCTTCCGTGCGGCTAATGGCCTGCTTTACCTCTGGCCCAAAGTGACTTATGGCCGGCGTCGGAAAGGCACAGGAGGTGAGAGCTCTCGTGCGGCTAATGGCCCGTACCGGTGAGCTAGGAACACTAGCAGCTGAGGGACGGACGGTGGCCGATCCTGCCTCGTGCCCAGTACGGTTTATGGCCGGTACTGTGGTGCCACTCTGGGGGGAACGCCTACAGGAGACGGACGACTTATGGCCAGTCCTGCCCGACCAACATGCATCCGTGTTGCGGCCCTGTGGCGGGGAAGCAACCGGGGAACGGACTGTGGCCGGTTCTGCCCCATACCCAGTACGACTATGGCCGATACCGCGGCGTTGCGTGGAGTTGTAAACTCCACCCCTTACCTGTTGAGCGGAGCTCCGGCCGGAGACTAGGTGCCGGCGACTGCTACCTTTTCGGGCCACCACCTGGACGCAAGAGGAGTGCCGGGAAGTGACACAGGTTAGCCGTTCCTGTTCCCAGCCGCTCTGTGTCGGCGGCAGTCCCCCGGTGGTACTGGGTGGGTTGGGGGTGCTGGTGTCATCTGCTCCTGCCGCCATGTTGTTTGTGGCTCCAACCCCTAACTCCTGTATTTCAGTCCATTTAGGTAAAGCTCCGATACATACTCGTTGCATGTCTGTTTGTATAGTACAGTGACAATGCAAAACAGCATTTATGAGAACTGGTATATAATGTACAACAGTTTTTGTAAATATGATACTTCAAGTATGAAACTGAAACCAACCAATCACCCAGCAGGAGTGCGCAGGAGCGACATTCAGGAGAGTGTAGCTGGAAAAAATATAGTATTATTGTATCTTTACAGGAATGAGTCAAGCTCGTACTGTCCTGTGTATTAAACCATGTTTATCATACACATCCTTAAATTTATAAATAGTTTTGGCACACACTATTTCATTTGGTAGTGCATTCCACTGATCAACTGCCCTATTTGGGAAGCTGAATTTCCTTACATCTTTATCGTGTCTCTTTTTATGTAGTTTTTTCCATGTCCTCTTGCTCATGCTTCCCCATAAGTTATACTCATTTATGTCTATTTTCTGTTTCCCTGAGATGCATTTATATAGCGAAATCATGTCTCCTCTTTTCCTGTAGTGTTGGTGTTATGCTCTGTGTTTTTATGACGCGACCTCTCGCTCCGTAAGTACACAGGCTCAACCTCAGGTTTACCGCTGTGTCTTAGGGTGCGACTCCTCGCACCACAAGTCACAGGCACAAGCTTTTGGGATCCTTTACTGCATGACCGGGTTAGAACATTTACCAAAGGAATAGGGGAAAAACACAGGCAAACCAGTACAGCACATATAATGACAAGATTCAGACAAACAATACAATATGGAATACTACATGTGGCACTTGCAGAGTTCAATTACAACAGCTTAAGTTACAAAACATAATAGCAGAGTGGCACACTGGGTATGATGAGTCTGCGGCACACTATGTGTCTGTCTTAGGACTACACAATAAGTTCTTGCCCCACACCTGTCTTTCAGAGATTTCTCCCTCATATCACTGAGGCATACACTGAACCTGAGGTAGGTTTTTGGGTCTACGGAAAGTCACTGGGGATAACACTGTTGGGTTCACTCGTACTGGGTAGCACACAAGGACACTGGGGAGAACACCAGAGCACTGGGGAGGACGTGAGAACACTGGGGAGGAGTGAGGGGGAATTGTTTACTGTGGGAGAGGGTACACTCAGGGAGCACTTGGGGGAGTCGAGGAGTCCCACACAGAACAGGAAGTGACTGCTAGAGAGTGAGTGTGAGAGAGCGTCCTCACGCTCTCTGGAGGTTCAAATGTCGGCCCGGGGTAGGAGGGAGGCCGGCAGGAGGTGGGGGCGTTACCTTGCGTCGGGAGACAGCCTTTGGAGTACTGGGGCCCTCAGGACTAGGACCGAAGAGGGCCAGGAGGCTGGCGGCCCAGCATACTGCCCGGGCTGTGGTCGGGGTGCGAGGGACGTCTGGCACCTTGGGTAAGCCCGAGGAGGAGGGGGTGCCCTTCATGGGCAGAGGGCTGCGGCCTCGGGAGGGAGAGGCCGTCAGGAGTCGCCTGCGGTCTGGATGCCCTGGGGAATCCGCCAGTGCCGATCGTCGGGAGAGGGGCAGCTGGACCGACTGGATCCCTGTGTCCCGTCCATCACACGCTAGACCTGTAGGGGAGAGAGAGGGGCGTCCCACTCGGCCACAGGAGGGTCGGGCCGAGCCAAAGACTCGCTCACCTTCGGGAGATTCCGGCTTCGTGGAGGAGGGAGAGCCGGAGCTCGCGCCGTCAGCTTGGCGGGCCCAGCGGGCGCTGCTGGGAGAGGAGATCCCAAAGGATGCTCCTTGAGCCTGGCCAGCCCGGTGGGCATTACCAAGCCACCCTGATGAAGGGGAGGAATGGGAAGTTCTGGCGGATGTTCCCTCTGCCCGACAAACCCAGCGGGCGCTGTCCAGGTGTCCCTTACTCCGAGGGCGGCAGGAGAGAGATACCCGACAGGTGCTCTCAGTGGGGCATGACTGGTGGGCACTACTTTGCTCCTGCTGGGGGTCTGGCGCAGCCGTGGCATACCAGGTGGGCGCTATCACAGCACTGCTATAAATCCCAGGGCTGGTAGGAGGGATCCGGCAGACCCCCCTCACACGGGTCTACCCGGCGGCCGTGACCGTGTTTCTGCTCATGGGGGAAGTTAGCAGTCGGGGAAGAACTGGTGGTTGCTTCCTCGCCAGCAATTCCTGCAGAAGTTGCTGGGCCGCTGCGTAGGAATGCTGAGGTGCAAGTCCCAACCCAAGTCTGATGAGGGCTGGTGTGGGAGAAGCAGTGCTGGGCAGGTGTGCAAGTACATGCGCAAAGCGCAATTGCGCACCCTTTGCGCTTCGGTGAATATCGTTTGCGCATTGCATGAGACCAAGCGCAATATTGCGCTTTTGCACATGAAAAGGCAGGTGCGCAAGCGCAAATTTAGTTGTGCTTGCATAAATGAATTAGCACTTGCTCACCTGCATTGCACACCTGTCCTCAGGACACGTGGTCTTGGGAGCTGCCCGCATGGCTGGACAAGGGATGCGGGAGGCTCGGGCGGGTCGCGAAGGCTGGATTGTTGGGGGGAGGCAGGAGGGTAGTAGCATTTCTTAAAATGCTTCAACAGAGATAAAGTATTTTAATGTTTTTTAAGTTATTAATAAAAAATAATCAATTAAAAATACATTATTTACCATATTAAGAGTGGCATATGCAATTCCGTACAAAAATCATTAAAACATTAAGTATCCTCAGCCTAGTAATTTATTAGGCTGCGGATATTTGATTTAAATAATATGTTTTAATGATTTTTGCAAGGAATTGCAGATGGTGTTGTATATCTATATTAAATTATTAAGTAATACGTCTTGAGAAAATGCAAAGTAAAACTGGCAACATCACAGCCTTTGTTTCCCTGGCTCCCTCTCATGCCATCTAAAGTTTGCCAGCCAAGTGAGGTATGTAGGGGAACGGGCGGCTACTTGCATCTCTGCCCTCAAAGCCCTTTCTAGCCGCAATATGGGTGCCTCGTACAGCGTCCTGCAAACCTTTTACACCCATGCCATCTGATCCCTTGTGGATTATGGGGCTGTATGTCTCACTGGGATCTCAGAGTCGCTCCATCGTTCCCTGGAAGTGGTACAAAATACTGCCCTACGTGTGATGCTTGGGGCACCACCATGGATGCGTCTTGTTAATCTTCGGGCTGAGAGTGGCTTCTCATCTCTGCAACATCGCATTTGGGCACAAACAGCAGCTGTCACTGCTAAGCTATGCAGGCACCGGCCCCATCTTCCTGTCTCTGTTCTCCTCTGGCGAACACTTGATCAGCCCCCGAATCCACGCCCTGGAGGTGACTGGATTCTCCTTGCCGCCAATGCAGTTCGCAGACTTGATGCTGCTGATGCCGTCAGGGGTGGTCCTGATTTGCCTGACCCTGCTTATGCTCCAGCACCACCCTGGCTTCCTCCTGTGATTAGGAGTGTTGAGCCTACTGTGGCAAACACAAGGGCCTCTCTTCCTGCTGTTCTTCAACAGGATGGATTGCGTCATATGGTGGCTCTCTATACTCCTGATGCTGCCGTCTATTATACAGATGGGTCTGTGGGTGCTGATGGGACTGCAGGCGCTGCTTTTATTTGTGACAAGTGGGTTGAGTCCTGGCGTGTCACCTCTGGCGCTTCAGCCTATCAAACTGAGCTTGTTGCTATCCTTGGTGCTCTTCGCTATGCCGATTGCCACTTCCATCAGCGCATCATTATACATACAAACTCCCTCTCTTCTATACATGGCCTGCAGCAGCTCAATTTCACAGACAACAGGTTCCTACTTGCCTCCATCCTGGCTGTTGCAACTACCATCGCTAGCCGGGGAGGTGAAATTTATCTACACTGGCTTCCTGGACACGTTGGAATTATGGGCAATGAGCGTGCTGATGCTGATGCTCACCTCGCCTGCACTCTCCCTATCGTCACTCCGTTACAACCTAGCTTATCTCGCATCTTGCGACAAGAAATTGACGCTGTCCACCGTCTTTCCCGGGAAGATCATCAATTCCAGGTATACGAAGGCTCTCGCTCTGCCACCTGGTATGCCATTGCTGCAACCTATACACCTGTTGATGTACCCACCGGCACACCCAATCACCTTCTCGTCAAGCTTTGCCGGTTGCGTCTGGGATATCCATGCTATAACCAGATGACTGGTGGAAACCCAAAACCATGCCCTCACTGCTTCGGCATTAGTGCAATGCCTTTTTTACATTATATTCTTAACTGTCCTGCAACATATTGTCTTCGGCGTGGCCTTGGTCAGCAGCTTCTCAGGGATGACGACTATCGTTTGGCTGCAGAAACTATTGCTCGGACACCTGCCTCTGTGATTTTGGGGGTTGTGGCTACCTACCCTCCCCCACGTTAACCTGTAACCCTAAATCTTTGTACAGCTTTTCTTTGATGGGCTTTTGTTTTTGCCCGTGTCCTCCCAATGGGAAGGCAAATCTAAATCATCATCATCTCCCTCTCCGCTTCACTCACTCGTCTATGTGAACTTACGAGTTAACAACGCATTGCTCCTCCGGTCCTACCGCCTTATTTACTTTGTGTGAAGTAATTT
This sequence comes from Birgus latro, assembly GCA_018397915.1. Taxonomy (NCBI): domain Eukaryota; kingdom Metazoa; phylum Arthropoda; class Malacostraca; order Decapoda; family Coenobitidae; genus Birgus; species Birgus latro. The sequence continues at coordinate 26,017 of JAGKTI010009259.1, read as the reverse complement.
GTCAGTAATGGATGCCCCCAGTACCATGAGTACCGGCTGTACTGCCCAGTCTTGCCAGCCAGATGCAAAGTGTGAAATTCAAATGACCGAGAGAGTGGAAATAGTTATTTTAGAGGAGAATGCCAAGCGAGACAGACTGACAGATGAATTGAAGGATCGTTGTGGTGTGGATGTGGATGTGATAGGAAGCGTTAGGAGAAACACATTAAGGTGTTTTGGCCACATGGAGAGGATGGAGAGTAACGAGGAGAGTGTATGTGAGTGAATGGGAGGGGGAGGGCAAGGATGAGATGGAGGGATGGAGTGGAGAGGTATATGAGAGAGGGGGGTATGAGCTGGGAACAGGGTAGTGAAATGGCGGGGGACAGAGTGAGAGGCGATTTGTTGTGGCCAATGGCCACGCCTTACGGGAGTAAGGCGTCTGGCAATAGATAGAATAATAATAAGTAAAAGTAAGTATGCTAATTTATTTAAATATCTAAATATTTTACAGTAATTCCCACAAATATATGCAAATGGTTTGCACTAGCGCTTTGAAACATTGCTCAAGCTAAATATTAGATTGCGCACTTGCGCAAGTTACAGATATTGTAAAATAATAATAAAAAATAAAAGGAAGTTAGTATGCTAATATAGGTAAATATCTCAATATTTTACAGTAATTCTCACGAATATATGCAAATGGTTTGCGCTTGCAGTTTGCGACATTGCACAAGCTAAATATTAGTCAGATTGCACACTTTGCGCTTGCACAAGGTAGTGAACTGTGGATTGCGCTTGCGCAAGGTCCTTTTTTGTTTGTGCTGCCCACAACTGGGGAGGAGAGTAATGCTCTCGGACTGATACCTCATGTCTGGTCCGGTTGTGGGGAGGAGGGGCTTATGGAAGAAGGTAAGGTAAGCCGTTGTGGCCTGGAAGGCCGATTCACTTGCAAGGTGAACATTTCCTCCCTGTTTTGGTGGTTGTTGGTGTCGTTGTCATGGCGCATTTTAGTTGGTATATTCAGTTTTTCTAGTATTTCTTCATAGCCTAGATCCCATAAGCTTGGTACCCATCTTGTAGCTGCCCTTTGAACTTTTTCAATCATATCTATGTTATTTTGAGATAAGACTACTGATGCATACTCCAGGGTTGGTCTGTTGAATGATGTTATTATCTTTCTAGGCATTTCTTCATTTATATATGTGAATGCTACTCATATTAGCAATCAGTGTAACATTTTACGTACATTCTCAATGATGTGGTCAGCCGGAGATAGTTTGTTATTGATAATTACTCCAAGGTTCTTCTCCCCTTCTGATATGCGTAGAGTTGAACCTCTTAACTTGTAATCCCAGTCTGGTCTTTTTTCACTTCTACCAAACTTAATTATATGACACTTGTCCACATTAATATTTTTTTCTAAATAACAGAACAGAGGAAGGAAAAACAAATGAATAAAAAAAAATAAATCCATACACCAGACCACCGGTGTCCTCCATTCATGAAACATCTGCAACAGCTGGACTTGAACAGCTGTAGGCTGAAGTTTGGAGGCAAAAAACTCTGGGGAAGTGAGTTCCAATGAGATGCAGTTTGGGGAATAAAAGAATTCTGATAGGCGGAAGTTCTGCAACATGGCTGTGTGACATTCTAGTCATGAGCACTGCCAGATGCCCGTGGAGCATGACAGAAGGCATGGAGAGGTGGCACAATGGATGCAACTTTGTCGGAGCATTTACCATAAAAATATCTGTAAAATAATGCAAGCGAGGCAACATTCCCTCTTACCTGTACGGGAGGTAATTTATTTGTAAAAGCAGGGTTATTAATTATTCCAACAGCTTGATCTGAATTTTGTCTAGTTGCTTTAATGCAACCTCTCCACATCCATTCCACAATGGTAAGCAATATTCAAGCTGAGAGTGCACATGACTCTTACAGATTATAGCTAACTGCTCATCAGTGAAGAAGTTACGGACTCTGTACAATAATCCAAGTTTCTTTGAGGCGGCCTCAGCAAGTGATTTGACACGAGAGGTCCAGCTCAGGGCACTGTTAACCCGTCACATCCCGACCGATTTCCCACCTCCGATACTTCCCAGTCCCGAGCATTTTTGGATTTTTTTTTTTTTTTTTTGCTAAAACATCCGCTCTTGTTGAGAAACAAAGGAATATGAACAAGAAAGTGGTTACCTGGATCCACAAGTGGTCAGAACTGGTGAGCCCCCCTGGTGCAGGTATCGTATTGTCACTGATGTGTCTGGCTCTCATGTTTTCCATGGTAGATAATTTACAAAGAACACATCTACATTTATTCATTTGTAACTAATAAACAATAAGAACAACAATATAAGGGTTTTTAATGAGATATATAGGAAAAACAAACACTGTTCCATTGCGCGAGCACAGCGAGTTTGGTCACTTTCGTAACATTAGTCACTAAGTTTCTTGTTTCAGGAAACGTATCATTTTCTCTACTTGCATATTACTGCTTCAATGACATTTTAGCATTTTTGACTTTATGTAAATGGTTTCAGCTGTCTACATTCATTACAATGATATTTAGCATAATGATAACTTATATTTGCATACTCAGCGCACTCGCTATGACTCTTCTTTCAACATGTATAACATTTTATATAATTTCATATTACTCTTTCAGTGACATGATAACATTTCGCACCCAATGTAAATGTTTTCACCTATTTACAATCCTTACGACGATATTTAGCGCACTGCTAGTGCATAATCAGGTAGCAAGCCACATTCGCTACCACTCGCGTTTCGACTTATAATATATTTCTGCACTTACATCATAAATATCAACTAACAGTACACCCATTTACACTTTATACTAATATTTACATACATATATGCCGTCAGAGTATCGCACTTTTATGCACTCGCTAGGAATGTTTCAACTAAGAATATATTTATGCACTTAAATTATAATTTTCAACTAATTCTATACACGTTTCCACTTTATACTAATGTTTACACATTCATTGGCCTTATAATTACACTGAGCGTCAGAATATTGCACCTTTATACACTCGCTAGGAATGCTTCGACTTATAATATATTTATGTGCTAAAATAATAATTTTCAACTACAGTAAAATTATACCCGTTACCACTTTATACTAATATTTACATATTCACTGGCCTTATAATTACACTGAGCGTCAGAATATCGCACCTTTATGCACTCGCTTGGAATGTTTTGACTTAGAATATATTTATGTACGAAAATAATAATTTTCAACTACAGTAAGTCCTCTCCTCATATTTTGACGAATTTTACTTCGAAGCTTTATTTTTCGCAAAAGGGAAAAGTTTTCGACATGTCGCAAACTTCGTCATTTTCCCCCAACCTCGACGCTCCCAGCCGGCAGCCGCCACTCAGCAAACGACGCATATGCTCCCCTGTTTGTCAACAAAGAAGATGGCGACTACTTCAGCTCCATAATACAACTGCATATACTGTATATATATATATATATATATATATATATATATATATATATAAGAATGATTATTAATGTGTTAAATGTGAGTTTTGTTGACACTTGAGCATACAAACTTTATCAAATAAACGTCTTCAATCAGTACATGACCTCGCAGCATCCGCCATCCTCGCTGTTTTTGTAGCTCAGGTGATCTGTGGCTACTAAACAAGTCAATATTCCAACGGCTATCAGATAAACTGCTTATAAGGCTTTATTTCTTGTTTTAACGTTATTTAATAGTATTTTAACTTGCACATATACTTACCAGAACAGTAATGTAAATGCTGAACTTACAAATTCAGTCCATTGGAATAGCACTACTGCAAATCTTAAAAAAACAACAAATCCAGGCAACATCCCAATGGCTATCAGGTAAACTGGTTAAGAGACTTTATTTCTTGCTTCAGCGTTATTTAATAGTATTTTAACTTCCACATAAACTTACCAGAACAGTAATGTATATGTTGAACTTACAAATTCAGTCCTGTGGAGTGTGGGAAAACAGTACAGTGGATCACGTGATCAAAACAACCCGTGTGGGCTACATTCGAGGGTTTGCCCTTTCAATGGCCTTTGTTACACTTTCGATGTCTTTTCAGGTACTGTACATGTTAAGTTGTATTAGCAACTAGTAAACACTCCATATTTAATTTTGGGTAGGGCATGTTTGGTGTTATAGGACTTTGATGGGGTAAGGTAGCTGTCCCACTAGAAAGCCCATCTATTTTTCCCATTGATCTTAACTTCACACTTCGACGTTTCACGTTTCGTGACGTTTTGGCAGAACATCAAAACAGCGAAAAATAAGGACTTTCAGTAATATTATACCCATTTCCACTTTATACTAATATTTACATATTCACTGGCCTTATAATTACACTGAGCATCTGTATGTCACATATTTTCCTAAGAATGAGCGTCAAATCACTATCACACCATCTCAGAACTGCATCATTGTGTGGTATTCCCTGAAACAGGGGTGAATGCATAGACCCATGTCACACTCACACCATCTCAGAACTGCATCATTGTGTGGTATTCCCTGAAACAGGGGTGAATGCATAGACCCATGTCACACTCAACACACTCATAGTGGGTGTCTTTTCTCTGAGTTGGCAAAGTGGCGGCCGGAAATTCTCAGGGGAGTTTGGCCGGTAGGGGCAGTGTGGGGTCATTGCTGTGTTCTCTCCTCAGCATACTTGGCTATAATATCCTGGCCACGCTCCCTCACAAACCCTTCAAAGGTTTCCTCCACACCTGTTGTCATGGCATGCAGGTGGTGGCAATTTAGGGCAGTTATGTCAAGCAGGTGAAAGAAGAGCTTTTTGTAACACTTCATCGTGGTCCTGGCACACTCAACACTCGATATCATGGAGTCTGACTGGTCCACGAGCTGCATACTGATGTTATAATCCAGCACACACTCAGGTTTTCCAGATGCGGCACCTGCTCTCACTGCGGTAATCCACGGACTGTGCGCGGTGCATCAAGGGGCGGTGAACCGTGGACAAGAGGTAGACTTCTCTGTCATGCAGGTGTAGATAACGAGTGAGAAGAGGGCTATTGTACCAGTTATCAAGGTAGAGGACGTAACCACGATGAAGGTACTCTTCAATCAGTCTTCACCACTGCTCCCGAGAGGACAATACTGTGATCTATTATGTCTGTCTGTGCACCGGTGTACAAGACTATGTCTTGCACATAACCAGTCCTACAGTCACACATAACAAAGATCTTGAATCCAAAATGGTGCCTTTTGCTGGGTATATACTGGCGAAAAGAAATACTGCCTCTCCACAACACGAGACTCTCGTCTATGATAAGGTCTCTATAGGGATAAAATGAGGAACGGAAAGTTTGTCGTACGTGATCAAAAACCAACCTAATTTGCCTCATCTTATCTGTGTCATTTACATTGGCAGGATCATCAGCATCGTAAAAGCATTGGCAGGATCATCAGCATCGTAAAAGCATTGGCAGGATCATCAGCATCGTAAAAGTGGAGGCAGCTTAGAATTTGCTGAAATCGATTACGGCTCATGATCTTGCCAAAGATTGGTGTCTGCATGAGAGGGTCCATAGTCCAGTATGACGGAATTCTGTTTTTACGTAAAATACCTATCAAAAGTACCAGGGCAAAAAATATGAACATCTCTGCCAGGGAGACAGGGTAATCATAAATGATCGAATGCCTGCTCCTTGTGCCCAGTCTTTCACTCTCACGTCGCTGGCTGCTTGCAAACTGGTTGGTTTGTTCAACAATCTGCTCGACAAAACCCTCACTGAAAAACAAGTGGAAAAAATCCAGCCTGCTTGAGCCACGGTGAATGCCAGGAGCAGTGCAGCTAGCTGGTCCCTGCTCAGTGAAGGGGTGAATGATGGGAGAAAAATCACTCCCATCTTCCCAATTCCACATAACACTTCTGTCGCTCATATTGCCCCCATCGTCGCCTTCGTCGGGGTGGGGAGGAGATGATGGTGGGGGAGGTTTGGGAGGAGGAGAGCGGAGGGCTCCCCCACTCACACTCCTCTTCCCTTGTCCTTTACCCTTACTCTTACGGCCTTGTGGAACATCAGGGGGCTGTGGGGAGAAAGTTCAGGAACATTGGTGAGCAAAAGACGTGCTGGGGAGTGGTTCCTCCTCACCTCCCTGCTCCATCCCCACACCACGTGATTCACCCCGCTCACTCATCGCCACACGTGGTCCACTCCGCTGCCTCACACCACCAAGTGAGCGCAATGACTCACTCCCACCACTCTCCCTTTCACTAACTGCCCCAACACTTTCCCTTTCACTTAGCACTCCCTCCGCACCACTTCCGCCCTCCCTAAACAAGACACTAGGCCCATACCTGAGTGTACGACGTGCTGTCCGCTCGGGGCCACGATGGGTTATGATCTCGCGGCCGTACCACGTGGTAGCACGTCCCACGGTTCCCTCCTCATCCTCGCTTTCCCTCTCCACATCACGTAGGGGCTGCAGAGAGGTTGTAGCACGATGTTTTGGTGCTGGCTGTCCCTCTTTAGCGGCACGATACGTGATGTAGTGCCGCTTCCTTGGTGGAGGGACCTCTTCATCACTGCTACTAGTTTCCTCCTCCTCTGGCTAGATGTACTCTTTGTCTGCCACCTCGTCATCGAAGGGCGAATCACTGTCGCCTGTGAAGGCGTCCAGGGCAGCTTGTATTTCTTGCTCTGAAAGACCTCGGCACGCCATGTCTGACCTGGGTCACTGCTGAGAGGTGAGTGAACGAGGAGCAGCCACACGCAAGTCACGTGGGGTCACTGAGTGTCCCCGCCTGGTAGCAGATAAGGGAAGGTCGTCCGCACCTACGTACCCAAAATCAATCACGAGATTTGAAATTTGTGCAAATTATGAACTTTGCAATTGCGCGACATACTGGTCCATTGATGGGTGTAGCTGTGACAAAACATTGCAACATACCCATACGTTGAAGGGACGCCTCGGGTTAAGTGAGATGCCGAGAACTTCAATACTTTTGGAGATGGGAACATTAGTAGCATTGAAGGTAATACACGAACCTGGCAATATCTGTCTATTAGTAAATTGTATGTATTTGGTTTTACTATAGTCTGACCAAAATGTCCGGATCGTTGTGGCATTGCCCCCCATGGGAATTACCCCTCTTGCGGTGTTGCCAATTTTTATACTGGGCAAATTATCAGATTAGAGACAAAGTGCTATGTCCTCAACACACCACCTCTCTCTCTCTCTGCATATAAAATGTACATTTTATGTAGATTTATTTCTATATAAAAGTCTATATGGTGTTATGAATTATTAGAATTTGAGGAAAAGCCTGTCTGCCTGCCCCTCTCTCTCTCTGCATATAAAATGTACATTTTATTTTGATTTATTTCCACAAAAAGTCTGTACGGTTTTATGAATTATTACAATGTGAGAAAGAGCCTCCTGACTGTCTGTCTGCCTCTCTCTCTCTCTCTCTCAGGGAATGTCAACCTTCATTCATCCCATACTTATACCCCTCCTCCCCCACCCCCTCTCCACCCCTGATTCATTCCCACACTGGGATTTGCCACCTACTTTCTCTCTCTCTGTTTGTCTGTCTGTCTCTCTGTTTGTCTGTCAGTCTGTCTCTCTGTCTGTCTGTCTGCCTGCCTGTTTCTCTCTCTCTCTGCATATAAGATGTACATTTTACGCAGATTTACTTATAAAAGTTTATACTGTCTGACTGTTACTTCACACACGTTGGTGGCTCTTGCTGTTCGGGCAACAGCTTTTGAGGGATCAATTATAGGTCCTCAGTTTGCTTCTCATCTAAGAAATACTTATTTAAACTGTAAATAAGTTCTTTTTCCCGACTGTTGAGCTGACGAGGGCGAGTAGGAGTGGTAGGAGCTTCCATCTCGGGTGAAGGCCGGATAGGAAGTGACCTGTGGATTAACGCGGTCAGTCTGACCCGCTTACCTGATCCATCCCTCGCTGACTTACCCAAAGAGTGTGGCAGCATTGGAAAGCAAGCAACACTGCCAAGTCTTGCAATATTTATAAAATGTCACTGTTATTATTTAAAAAAAAAAAAGACATAACACTATATTGCCTTATTAAAGAATTAAATATATATATATACTGTAAATAAATTTAATTTAGAAGTAGTAAATAGCTGAAAAACTGAGACAGAGGTGTGTGTTGGTACAGACTTGACAACGCCACAGGAGGGTTAATTCCCATGAAGGGCAACGCCCAAACGATCCCGACATTTTAGGCGGACTATAGTAAGGATGGAAGTGTTGGGGATGAAGTACTTGAAAGGGTACAGCAGGGAAGGAAGGTTGTTGGTTCACTGAAGGCGGTGATGAGAAATAAGGAGGTGAGTATGGAAGTCAAGAAGTCACTGAATGATAGTATTGTGATCCCTACTCTGACGTATGGAAGCGAGGCATGGACCTTGCTAGAGGGTAACAAGTCAAGAGTGAAAGCAGCGGAAATGAGTTACTTGAGAGGAGCATGTGGAGTGACATGGAGGGACAGGTTGATGAATGAAGAAGTGAAGGAACGTTGTGGGGAGGATGTGGATGTGGTTGAGAAGATTAGGAGACGTACACTGAGGTGGTTTGGACATGTGGAGAGAATGGAGAATGAAAGACTGACTAAGAGGGTGTATGCAGGTGGGGTGGAGGGAGGGAGAGGGAGGGGAAGACCGAGGATGAGGTGGAGGGATGGAGTTGAGAGGTATATAAGGGAGGGGGGAGTGAGCTGGGGGGAGGGTAGGCAAACGGTGGGTGACAGAGTGACTTGGAGGCGTTTTGTCTGTGGCCACCCTTTGCGGGATTAGGGCGTCGGGCTATAGATAGACAGATAGAAATGAGACGAGGTTGTTTTGTACCCATACACTGATCATAGATAAGTCTTGATTTATGGAGATGGCTGTGATGAGTTGAGAATTGGAGATATCAGACTTTGTACATGGGTGACTGAGTGTGAATGAACTATGAAGTGTTGAGTCATAAGCATATGAATGGATGGGATTGTGGGTGACAGATAAGAGATCATTAATATGAACCAAGAACAGGGTTGGTGCCAGAACTGATCCCTGTGGCACGCCAGCATTAATTGAATGGAAATTGGAATATACATCATCTACTTATATTTTTCTGTCACTGAGATATGAGGCAAGCAGAGGAACAAGAGACGTTAGTTTATAGCAAGGGAGTTTGGACAGCAGGGAACAATGCCATATGCTGTTGAAAGCCTTAGAAATATCAAGGGCTACTGAATGAGTTTCTCCATATAGGTCGATTGATTGATGGATGGTATGAGTCAAGAGACTGATATGTTAATGGTGGATCTTTCATGGCGAACACCATATTGTCTATCACTAATTAAGTTGTTGGATTCAGGGTGTTTAACTATTTGCTTATTAATTAAAATTTCAAATATTTTACCAAGAAAAGATGTGACAGCTATTGGTCTGTAATCAGAGGGGTCACAGGAACTTCCTTTCTTTGGAACTGGGTAGATATTGGCTTCTTTTCATGAATTAGGGAATGGAGAAGTATGTATACATAGTCTGAATAATTTAAGAAGAACAGGGGCAAGTTCTGGGGAACACTTTTCAAAACAATTGGAGGAATTCCATCTGGGCCTAGAGCTTTGTTGGTAAGTAAACTGTGTAGGATGGATTTTACATATCTTGTCTGTTTTTTAAGTGGAACAATTTCAGTAAAGTCAAGTTCTAGTACTGGGACGTTCTGGCTGACTTCCTCTATGGTAGAATTTCTGGCAAATGGACTGGGAAAGATATCTGCTTTCCTAGGTGGGTCAATTGTAATGTTGCCATCTGAAGATTTTAGTGGGGGAATGGATGATGACTTGTTAAAGCTATTACTGAAAGAATTAAAGAGCTGACCAGAATATTCTATTGTCATTAGGGTTGTTAAGTAGTTTTGATGCTTGATTATGAAGAAAGTTCGATTTTGTGAGTTTTATTGCAGCTTTTGCACGGTTTCTAGCAATTTTAAATTGACAGTGATTCAGATGTTTTTTTATTTTAAGTAAGTGTTATATGCTAATGACTTTTGGGCTGTTGCTCTTGCAAAGATGTTATCAAACCATTTTGGAGAGTTCGATCTTTGCCATTTATAGCTCCATTCATGAAGTTTATTTAATTCTTCTTGTAGCTCTCTGCAAGAATCTGTTAGTAACTCTCCTTTGCATTTCTGCATCATCAGCAAACATATTTAGACAGCTTCCATTTCCAGTTTTACTGTCTAATCCTACTTTGCCTCATGAGAAGCATAGGAGCTTGGGGCTAGGCAAGTTGGTCCTGACATTTAAGATGAGAGTGACCAGCCTCACTCATCCGAGTGGCATTACGTGAGCAATAAACCCCAACCATCCCTTGGATATAAACCTTCATCGGTTCAATCCAGTTGGAGCGTTCTAATTACCCACTAAACCACCAGGCACCAAAATTTGTTTGTATGGTTACCACCCAGCATAGTAAATGGTTTCCATTTGGCTTGTCACTCAGTGTACGGTCACCCACAGGCAGATTGAAGAGAAAAGAATGAAGGAAAGAAAGACAGAAGAGGGAGTGTAATGTCACCCACTGGCAGAAGGACGAGGAAAGAATGAAGGAAAGAAAGACAGAAGAGGATGGAAGGAAAAAAGAATGGAGAGGAAGGGGCAGACACCCGAGAGCAGCACTACAATGAGTGAGTGAATGGTGAGCGTCCCCACCTACCACATTTATATACTAAAAACATAATTGGTGCCCACACTGAGCCCTGTGGAACTCCACTAGTCACTTTTCTCCATGATGAGTGATTTCCCCTTAGTACTGTTCTCATTTCATATTTTTAAAGAAAATCCTGCACCCAACAGTACAGGTTGCCTTGGATTCCACCTTCATGAGACAGTTTCCATAAAAGTCTTTGGTGCATTTTTTTTTTTTCCTTTAATAGCAGATCAGAGGAAGGAAAAACAAATGAATTAAAAAAAAAAATGTACACCAGATTACTGGTGTCCTCCATTCATGAAATATCTGTAACAGTTGGACTTGAACAGCTGTAGGTTGAAGTTTGGATGGCATTGCTAAAGGAAGTGTGAATAGAAGGTGTGATATGTGCATGTAGTGTGGTGTAGACAGTTGAAGACTTAGGTATTAAGAGAGTATACTGGCCTACTCTCTGTGTAAATGAGGCACTGAAAGTGTCCAGTAAAGAGAGATGGTCAGGATCGAGTCCTGAGGGCTGGTGAAACGGGAGCTCCAGCCCTCCCTATCACCAGCTTGCCATCCACTTCTGTCAAACGCATTCTTAAAATCTAAATAGATACTGTCCACCCATCCTTCTCTTTTCTGTAAAGTTTCTGTAACTCTGTCATAGTAGCTTAATAGATTAGTAACAAATGATTTTCCCTTACCAAAATCGAACTGCCTTTCTGTTAACATACTGTGTTCTTCTAGATGGTTTATGCAAACTTTTCTTACAAGCTTTTCTAGTATCTTACTTACAACAATGGTCAGTGATACTGGTCGGTAGTTGAGTGGATTCTGTTGATTCCCTTTCTTGAATAGGGGAACAATGTTTGCTTTCTTCCAAATATCAGGTAGTTTACCTTGATCCAAGGATTCCTTGAATATCAAATATAATAGTCTGCTTAACTTTTCTGCACATTCATGTAGCACCCAACTTGAAGTTTTGTCAGGACCATTTGCTTTTCCTTTGTTTCATTTACTTAACTCTTCCTGTGCTTCTTTTTCTTCATTCATTCACTCATTCATCAACCAATCCTACGTTGCCCCAGGAGAAGCGTAAGAGCCCGGGGCTAGGCAAGTTGGTCCTGACATTTAAGATGAGAGTGACCAGCCTTACTCATCCCTGAGTGGCATTACATGAGCAATATACCCCAACCACACCTTGGATATAAACCTTCACTGGCTCAATCCGATTGGAGTGCCTTAATTACCCACTACACCACCAGGCGCCAAAATTTGGTTATAAGGTTACCATCCAGCGTAGTAAATGGTTTCCTGGTGTACAGGAAACCATTTGGCTTGTCACTCAGTGTAGAGTCACCCACAGGCAGAAGGAAAAGGAAAGAATGAAGGAAACAAAGACAGAAGAGGGAGTGTAAAGTTACCTGTAGGCAGAAGGTTGAGGAAAAAATGATGGAATGAAAGACAGAAGAGGATGGAAGGTAAGAAGGATGGAGGAGGGGAAAGGGCAGACACTCGAGAGTAGCACCACACTGAGTGAAATACTTGTATATCTGGTAATATGTGTGGGTATGCATGTTCCATATCATCTCTCTCAAAATTATTTTCATTAAAAACTGATTGTAAATTTGTATTTAGTGCTTCACAAATATCTTTCTCTTGTATATAGATGATCTCCTTGTCCGTAATGGACTGTATTTTATCTTTCACTTTGGTTTTGCTTCGGATGTAGCTGTAAAATAGCTTAGGTTGATCGCTACTTTTATTTAATGTCTTCCTCAAACTGACTCTGGGCTTCTCTCCTTATCCTTTTATAATCATTTCTGGCCTGTTTATAGTTGTTATATGCCCTCTCACTTTTGTGTCTTCTGTATATATTCCACAGCATATTTCTTTTTCTTTTGATTTTTTTACATTCTATATTAAACCATTTCTTTATTTTCATTTCTGTTTCTTTGTGCTGAGGGATGTAATTTTGGACTCCTATTTCATAAAATTCACAGAATTGTCTATTTATAACATTTAAGTAGCGTACTGTCCTCTAAGCTCCTTTTCCCAATATATTTCTAAGAAGCACTTCTTTAGGCACGATAGTTGCTCATTTTGTAGTTTAGAATCCTTTTGTAATTCATTACTGTTAATTATGTCATACACAATCCTGAAGTTGCAATTTAATACTGCATGGTCGCTTTTGCCGAATGGAGGGTGATACATTATACTGTCAATCTCATTTTCTTGCCTAGTAAATATAAGATCTAGTACTGATGGACTGTAGTGGATGGGGGTGCCCATCATCCACTCACTCAATGTAGAGTTGCCATATGATCTCTACAATGAGTGAGAAGCCAAATGGTTTCCTGCACCCAGGAAACCATTTACTACGCTGGGTGGTAACCATATAACCAGGGTTTTTGGCAGGGTAAAGTGTCCCTCAGATTCCCCTACCCAAAATCACTTAATCATGGATGTCGTTTCAGAGAGCCACAGAGGGTCCAATACCTGCCCAGCGCCCCAACCAAATGGGCAGATTCGCATGGTCATGTGGAACGTGAGAGGTGTGAATGAGGAGAGAAAGAGGGTGAAAGTGGTGAATGTGTTCAAGAGTGCGAGATATGCTGTGATGGCATTGTGTGAGATGAAGATGAAGGGGTGTGAAGTGGAGGAGTGGGAGGGTGTGAGATGTAAGATCGGGCATGAATGGGCAAGGAAGATGCAAGGAAGGAGTTGCTTTGTTGATGAATGAGGTGTGGCAGAATGGAATGAGCAACTACAAATGTGTCACCTCGAGGTGTATGTATGTCAGGTTCAAGTTTGAGAAGGTGAAAGTGGCTGTGATTGTAGCGTTTACACCATGTGAGGGCAGGAATGAAAGAGAGAAAGACAGGTTTTGGGATGAGCTGGATGAAGTAGTATGAGAAATGCCCAGCAGCTATAAAGTGATCATAATGTGTGACATGCATGGAAGAGTAGGCACTGGTCCTGAGGATAACAGGGTTGTAATGGAGTACCAGGAGAAAATAATAATGGGAAGCAACTAAAGGATATTTGTCAGGAGGGGAGGTTGTGCATTTGTAACTCATATTTCAAACACAAAGATGCATGTAAATATACACGGTATAGAGGGAACAAGGATTGTGTAGAAAGAAGGCTGATTGATTATGTGCTCGTGGAGAGGTCGATGCTGGGGTTGCTGATACAAGGGCCGTGAGAGGACGATGTGGAGGTCTGTCAGATCATATGATTGTGGTATGCAAGATCAAGCTGAGGGGAGTGAGGTGGATCGGGAGAGAGAGGAGCAGTCAGGGTGAAAGACTGAATGTTGAGAAGCTGAGGATCAAAGAAATGGCAGATGATTACAGGACCAAAGTAGAGGAGGAGTTAGAAACAGTGAATTGGAATGAAATGGATCTGGACAGCCTGTGGAATATATATAGGGACTGCTTGGTTAGGAATGCTAAAGCAAAAGCAACAGCAAAGAAGAAAGGTATGGCATGGTGGGATGATGAGCTTAAGAGAACAGTGGAGGAAAAGAGGAAGAAGTGGCTAAAGTGGTTGCATGACATGGGTTCAGTTGAAATCAGAACTAAATATATAGAGGGCAAGAAGCATGTAAAGAGACTAGTGAAGAAGAAAAAGGAGGTAAATGATGATCTAGGAAGAAAAATGAATGCAAACTACTCTGAAAATAGGAAGTTATTTTGGAACGAGGTGTGGAAATGTAGAAGTGAAAGCGGAAAGAAATGTGATGGTGTGAAGAATGTAAGTGGTAGATTATTAACCCATGGGGATGAAGTAAGGATCAGATGGAAAGAATATTTTGAAAGCCTCATGAATGGGAATAGAGAGTGCAGAGCGGCTGTAAACATGACTGGTTTGGGGATGTGCAGAGAAGGAATTCAGTGCTAGGAGACGTGACACTCACACAGGTGAAGAGTGCTGTGAAGCGGCTGAAATATGGGAAAGCACCTGGGGTTGATGTATGCAGAGATGATTAAGTTTAGTGGTGAGAGTGGAATGAAGTGCTTGTTGGAGATATGTAAGAAGGGATGAGTGAATGAAACTGTGCCAGCAGATGGAAAAAGGCTGTGATTTTACCCCTGTACAAAAATAAAGGTGAGCGACGTGAGTGTAAGAATTATCGTGGCATAAGTTTATTGAGTGTGGTAGGGAAGGTATATGGAAAAATTATTATAAAGAAAGTAAGAGATAAAAAAAAGTCATGGTAAGCAATGAACAGGGTGGCTTTAGGAGTGGCAGAGGATGTATGGATCAAATATTTGCAGAGAGACAGGTAGCAGAGAAGGCTTGTGAGAAGGACCATAAGGTGTTTATGGCATTCATGGATCTGGAAAGAGCATATGACAAAGTGGACAGGGAAGGATTGTGGAAAGTTTTGCACATGTATAGTGTAGAGGGTAAGCTGCTAGCTGCAGTCAAAGAGTTTCTATGATGGCAGTGAAGCATGTGTAAGGGTAAATAGGCATCGAAGTGAATGGTTCACGATCGGTGTGGGCATGCGATGAGGTTGTGTGATGTCTCAATGGTTGTTCAATAAATATATGGATGGGGTGATGAGAGAAGTAAAAACACAAGTAATGGAGAGGGGGATGGCATTGGTAATGAATGGTGATGGATGGAATATCTCAAATTTGTTGTATGCTGTTGATGCAGTACTGCTTGCAAATACTGGACAAGAACATGGTAGGCTAATGCAGAGTTTTGCTGATGTCTGTGAGCATCGTGCCTTGAGAGTAAATGCAGAAATGAGTAAAGTGATGGTTATTGAGAGAGAAGGTGACTCCCAGTGCGATGTCACAGTGAATGGAGGGAGACTAGAATTGGTGAGAGAGTTCAAATATCTGGGTACAGTGATAGAAAAGTGAGAAAATGTGGAAAAGAAGTGGAAAGTAGAGTGACACAAGGAAGGAAAGTAGCTGGTGCAATGAAGGCCTTGATAAGAAACAGAGACTTGAGTGTTGCTGCTGCACGAGGCTTACATGAAGGAGTGTTAGTGCCAACTTTAAAATATGGATGTGGGACTATGGTGTGGCATGAAAATGAAAAGTCAAGAGTAAAAGCAGTGGAGATGGGACTGCTGAGGAATGTATGTGGAGTACAGAGGGTCGATAGGATACAAAACAATGTGATTTGTGAAAGATGTGGGAGTAAGGAAGTCTGTGGACACCAGAATCGAAGAGAGTGTACTAAGATGGTACGGTCATGTGGAGTGAATGGATAACAGTGGTGAAAAAGGCATAACTGCGTGAATCTGAAGGAAGGAGGAGGCGAGGTTGGCCAAGGCGAAGGTGGAAAGATATGGTGGATGAGTGTGTCAGAAAAAGAGGTTTGGAAGTCAGCGAGGCTAGGGAACTGACAAGAAATCGAGCTGGCTGGATGAATGTTGCGAGGAGAAGTGCATGATCAGGGATTTGGCACCCCTTTTAACATGGCAGCATCTGGACTGACTCTATCGGATACGTTTATGTGAAGCTACAGAATGTAGTGAATGTTTTTGGTGTATCCAGTAGAGCCAGAAGTCCGGGGACTTGGATGATGAGTGAATGGAAGCGTGGCCCATTGGACTGGGCAAATTTGGGCTGTCTGGACATTGCTACTCCTCATGCTGCTGTAGGGTGGGAAAGGAGGTCCGGATGATGGTGGCTGTGTTGATGATGAGTACTGATGGATCATCAAGTCCTCTTTTTCTGGTGTTTTCTATGTTGTATTGGGAAAAACTCCTGCACAAGATCCAGGAGCTTTTGATCCCAACAGCTTTCATGCTGTCTTACGTCTAGAGTATTTCAATTTCAATTTGTACTGAAATCTCCGGTTAATATAATTCTTTCAGATTTCACTTCCATTCTATGTAGTAATGCTCTTAAACTCTGAATGGTACTTTCTGCCAGGTCTTCATATTCGCCTATTTCCCAAGTGTTTCAGTGACATATATAAATTTGCCACAATTATTTTTGTTTCAGATGTGTTAATCGCTACTGCAATCAGTTCTATTTGTGAGGGCATACCTTTGACTTGTAGATTTTTCTATGTTAAGATTATAATTCCTCCTTTTATTAAATTTCTGTCTCTTCTCCATATATATATATTTTCTAATAACTGAACAGAGGAAGGAAACACAAGTGAATTTTTAAAAAAATCCATATACCAGATTACTGGTGTCCTTCATTCATGAAATATCTGTAACAGTTGGACTTGAACAGCTGTAGGCTGAAGTCTGGAGGGAAACAACTCTGGGGAAGCGAGCTCCAGAGGGATGCAGTTCGGGGAATAAAAGAATTCTGATAGGCGGAAATTCTGCAAAATGGCTGTGTGACATTCCAGTCATGAGCGCTGCCAGATGCCTTTGTAGCACGAGGGAAGGCAAGAAGAGGTGGCACAATGGACGCAACTTCGTCTGAGCATGTGCCATAAAAATATCTGCAAAATAATGCAAGGGAGGCAACATTCCTTCTTACTCGTAGGGGAGGTAAATTATTTGTAACAGCAGGGTTATTAATAATTAATAATTCAAGCTGAGAGTGCACATGACTCTTGTAAATTATAGCTATCTGCTTGTCAGTGAAGAAGTTACGGACTCTGTATAATAATAATCCAAGTTTCTTTGAGGCGATTTTAGCACGTGATATGACATGCGAGGTCCAGTTGAGGGCACTGTTAAGTGAGATGCTGAGAATTTCAATACTTTTGGAGACGGGAATATTAGTAGCACTGAAGGTAATATATGAATCAGGCAATATCTGTCCATTTGGAAATTGTATATATTTGGTTTTACTAGCATTAAATGAGACCAGGTTGTTTTGTCCCCATTCACTGGTCATAGATAAGCCTTGATTATGGAGATGGCTGTGCTGAGTTCAGAACTGGAGATATCAGACTTTTTTAAATGGGTGTCTTGAGTGTAAATGAACTGTGAAGTGTTGAGTCCTCTGCATATGAATGGATGGGATTGTGGGTGACAGATAAGAGACCATTAATATGAACCAGGAACAAGGTTCGTGCCAGAACTGATCCCTGTGGCACGCTGGCATTAACTGAGTGGAAAATGGAATACTGTATACATCATTTACTTTTACTCTTATTTTTCTGTCACTGAGATATGAAGCAAGCAGAGAACAAAAGACGTTAGTCCACAGCAAGGGAGTTTGGACAGCAGGGAACGATGCCATACTCAGTCGAAGGGGTACTGCATGAGTTTCTCCATATAGGTCGATTGATTGACGGATGGTATGAGTCAGGAGATTGAGTATGTCAATGATGGATCTTTTGTGGTGAAGACCATATTGTTTATCGCTAATTAACCCTTTTGCGCATGGAACCGTGATTCGCATTTCATGTGGTTGTGCACATAGATGCACGTGGAATGCAAATCGCGTGAAAAAGCGGGAAAAAAATTCACCAAAAATTAAGTTTTCAGTTGATTTGCGTCAAATTTTGGTGCGTTCTAGCGGGTGCGTCTCTCTCCCGAGGTAAGACCTTGGCAACACTGTAGTGGCTCCTACAAGCCTCTCCGTAGTGATAAAACTCAGTACTTCACAAGCAGCCAGGCGGTAATGTTGTGCCGCGTTGTGTTGTACGTTTAAATCCGCCATTTTCCCCCTCCCACCCAAGGCAGAAGTCATTATTGAAATATTGTGATTGTACAGTGTTTTTGACTATACTGTGAAGTGACTGTGTCTACGGAGCATAGTTTTATTGTTTGTAAAGCATTGGGGCCTGTTATCAGCCATTAGCCATAGAGGCAGGAGTCTGGTTTGTTATAGCGAATTTTCCACTCTGCTTCACCCTGCCCGTAAATGATGTGAGTATTTTACCTTTATAGTGAAGCCATTACTTATATTTGTGAAACATATAGTGCCTGGATTAGTGAAATAACTGACCTACCATAGCAGGCATTATGTTATGCCATAGAGATACATAGACATATGCCATAGTCGCTACGGGAACAGGCGGTAAGGAAGGGAGCAGGAGGTAAGGAAGGGAATAACAGAGGAGGTTGGGTTGGAATCATGTTTTAAGTGTTTTAAATTGCATATGGTTTAGTGTGAAATATAGGTATAAAATAATGCGGCGCATGTTCACTGAGAAATATTGCGTCATTGACTAACTTAGCAGAAAGTTTATGCAAGGATCAGAGACAAGAAATACACCACACAGCAACACAAATATGACATACAGTATTACATACATATGTCGTGCAGCGAATGCTCGTGGAAAAATCTATTGTGTGCATCGCATGTGTTAGCCAAACGTAGTGCAACGAGGAGAGAACAAATACGCCACACATATACCCACATACACACACACACACACACTCACCCAGACACACACGCTCACACACTACATAACTCATCTTCAAATCCTTCAGCCAGCAGCTCAACACCTCTAGAAGAAGTGAGTTATCCATATTTTGTTGATTTGTATATTGACCTATTTCTAAATTTTTTACACAAATAAGTACTGTTTTTTACATATACACATATGAGAAGGAAGACAGACTAGTGGTCATGTCGTGTTTCTGAGAGCACTCTCAAAAAGCTTATGGTATTTCACGTGTATATTTTGAGTAAAAAAAAATAAAATAAATAAAATAAAACCTAACGAGCGAAAATATGTAGGTGTTGGTGAGGCAAGGAAAGAGAGTGTTTTTATCTTGCTTGCGGGCGAGGAAGAGTATTCTAACTTTGTTGTCCATTTACTCGAAAACTATTGGAAGTACTGATTTTCTGTAAGAACCACGATAAAGATCAGTGAATTCTACGTATGTACAGGAAGTAAATATGTAACTTCTCTAATGAAAAGTTGTTGTTACCTAGGCAGTAACTGTGCGCGCATGACGAAAGTGCACTGCGACCGTGAGTACTCTGTAGTTTCTTGTGATTTACTCGGAAACTGTGAGGCGTATAAAAAATCGGTGGGGACCCTGAGAAAGCTCATGAAATTCTACATAAGATTATGTAATAAAAACATAAGGTGTGCAAGAAAACTTTTGCAGTAGAGCTCCCTCAACAAAAATCAATAATAATAATAAAAAAAAGGCTTTTAGTTTTTAGCTATTTTCTCGTAAACTACAAATCGTATCACAACCGGACAAAGCTCATTAGAAAGCTACTGAAATTCTCTATCAAAACTTCTAATAACATTTTTCTGTATGATGGAAAACATTCGAACGACGATGTTGGGAAGTGAGATCGATGTTCCGAAATGGTTATACACGGCGGCCTAATGTACTTTTTTTTTTTTTTTTTTTTTTTTTTTGCTAGAACAAACGTCAGCGAATAAGATGATGTGGGTTTCATGGGAATATATTGAGGTCTGGGTGGTAAAAATAGGACGAGAATACGTGTTTTTTGCGGCGCGCGAGCAGCCTGGTGGGGGGCACGGGTGAGTAAAATTGTGAGCCATGAAACTTACTAAAACTTACCGTGGGCGAAAGGGTTAAGTTGTTGGATTCAAGGTGTTTAACTATGTGCTTATTGATTAAAATTTCAAATACTTTACCAAAAGAAAATGTGAGCTATTGGTCTGTAATCTGAGGGGTGAGAGGAACTTCCTTTCTTCGGAGTTGGGTGGATATTGGCTTCTTTCCATGAATTATGGAATGAAGAAGTACGTATGCATAGTCTGAATAATTTAGCGAGAAGAGGGACAAGTTCTGGGGAACACTTTCAAAACAACTGGAGGAATCCATCTGGGCCAGGAACTTTGTTGGTAGGTAAATTGTCTAGGATAGATTTTACATATCTTGTCAGTATTTTAAGTGGAACAATTTCGGGAGAGTCAAGTTCTAGTACTGGGACATTCTGGCTGACTTCCTCTAAGGTAGAATTTCTGGCAAATGTATTGGCAAAGATATATGCTTTCCTACGTGGGTCATTTGTAATGTTGCCATCTGAAGACTTTAGCGGGAGAATGGATGATGACTTGTTAAAGTTATTATTGAAAGAATTAAGAGTTGACCAGAATATTCTATTGTCATTAGGGTTGTTAAGTAGTTCTGATGCTTGATTATGAGGAAAGTTTAATTTAGCGAGATTTATTACAGCTTTTGCATGGTTTCTAGCAATTTTAAATTGACGGAGTGATTCAGATGTTTTTTATTTTAATTAAGTGTTATATGCTAATGACTTTTGGGCTGTTGCTCTTGCACAGTTATCAAACCATTTTGGAGAGTTCGATCTTTTAGTGAACTGTTGACCTGGTATGAACAAATCCATACCAGCTACTATTAAATCACTAATATGGGACTGGGTAGAACTGGCATCACTAGAGAAGAAAGACTGCCATGGAATGTCAGCAAGATAATTTCTAAATCCATCCCAGTTTGCCCTATCAGAGTGCCATCGGGTCACCCTGACAGGTTCAGAATGGGGAGGTTTGGGGGGGGGAGGCCTAAATAATTGTATTCCTCTAAGTTTAGGGTATCGTTTGATGTCTTTTGGGTTAATTTTGTTTCAGTTATGCAGATAATATGTGGTTCCTTTTCTTTGGTATAGTCTTTCATCTCTAATAATTTAGACACCTTTTCATCTACATTTGAGCACATCAGCTTAATCATCTTGTTTACATATTTGCCATAGCCTGAGTCTATTACCTTCCATCTTTTTATTTCCTGTTGGTTATTTACCACTTTTGTACCTGAAATCCAATTACTGTACTTTATAAGAAAAATTGCTCTTCTCTTCCTCTGATCTTTCCTTGTTCTTTGTTTTTGCTTCCTCTCTCTTCTCCTTTAGTATTCCCAATTCCTCTTTAGTTAGGCATTTTATTATCCATACTTTTTTAAATTAGTGGTAGGTGGTGGCGACCATCATCCACTCACTTGATGTAGTCCTGCCTACTTCTTCCTTAGCCTTTATCATTCTCTTTCTGAGCCTGCCCTCCTCTCTTCCTATTTCTCCCATCTTTCCTGTCACTTCTTATTGCTTTTCTTTCCTTTACAGGTGGCTTTACATTGAGTGACAAGCCAAATGGTTTCCTGTAAACCAAGAAACCATTTACAACGCTGGGTGGTAACCATATAACCAAACCATACGTGCTCCCTACGTGTCAACAAGTGGGTTGGTGGAGGGTTAGTGCCCCTCCCTGTAAAACAAATAACTCAGAGTCATATGGCCACCCCGTGCGGGATTGTGGCGTCTGGCAATAGATAGATAGATAGACTTTTTTAAATTCCTCTTTTTCCATGAGTTTGTATTTTTTAGTATTTCCTCCACAGTGTTCACACTCTGGAAGGCTACTTTCAGGGGCCTTGACCTATTTCTTTCATATTTCCCTAGCCTTCTGTGTTCTTCAATGTTTTTATCACAGATATCCTCTGATATTTTCCACAGTATGTTTGTTATATTTACCATCTCCTTTTTGTCCCTTGATATTTTGTTTCTTATTTCTTCTTCATCTATACCAGTAATTACCGTAGATTTGTTGATATCTGCTGAATCTTTGACCTGTTTTCAGTTGTTTCTAATTACTTCTTTCACTTCTTTCTAATGCTTTGTAAGTCTTTCCTTACTTTCACCATTTCAGCATACGTAGCTTGTACTTCATCTTTGCGATTTCTCATCATTTTTGGTCACCTGGGTTATCTTCTCTTCATCCCGTGGATTGCACAATAACGTTTTTTTACCCCACCCCATGGTGCGCAAAAAATGAAGATTATTATTATTTTTTTTTGTTTAATATAAACCTGAAGATAAACATCCACGGCATCATCTGGTATTAAAAAAAAAGAAAAAAAAAGAAAAACACTCTGTCCGTCTTTGTGTAGGGCCATGCGTAACTTTACGTAGGGGAGTAGTGAAAAAATGGATGGGGAAAATTTTTGTTTTTGTTTATTATAAACTTGAAGATAAACATCCACAACATAATCTGGAGAAAAGAAAAAAATCTCTCTCTCTCCATCTTTGCACAGTGCCATTCATAAGTTTGCGTAGGGGTGGAGTAGTTTGCAGTGATGCACAGCCAGCACAGCCTGAGCTGTGGCTCGCAACACAACGCTACCCAGCCTAAGCTGTGGCTTGCAATCCACGGGTTAATATCACTGCTTTGGTCTAAAGACTGCTTTCTTGCCTAATTGTCTCTGTATTATTTCTGAACTTCTCCATAATACTCTCATGGTTGACAACTGTACTTGCCATTTCACTAGTCTTCAGAGTGAAACCACCTCAACTGACAGCTCATATATTGTTGTCTTTTTTGTTCAATTCCTTTACTAATTTTTCAATTTCTTCTGTCTGCATGTGTAATTCCTTCATAATTCCATCTTTTTCACTTTGAAAATTTTTCTGCTGATTATTCACTTTCTCTTCTAATTTATTATGTTCCCATTTCAATCAGTTCTGGGTAGAAATCATCATCTTATTTTTTACCCTTATCCCTTCTCTTAACTCCTTCCACATTCACTTTACTAAAGATGGTGCTCATCTTGCAGTAATTCGTACTTACAAAGATAGCTTTTACTTACAAGTTTGCATCTCCCTGCTACCTGCCTGGTGACAGACGACACTCAGCTGTGTGTGTGTGTGTGTGTGTGTGTGTGTGTGTGTGTGTGTGTGTGCTACTATATATTTTTTCCAGCAATTTCAGCCATGGGGAGGTAAAAGAGAGTGTTTTGGTACTTCAGTGCTTCTCTCTCATACACACACACACACATTTTTGCAAATTTAAGCAAAAGTGTTGTCCAAATAACAGAATACAGCCAATTAGTGCAGGAATGCACTGATCAAGCTTCAAGCTGTTTCATCTACCTCAGGCAAGTACCAAGGTGATACATTTAAGTAGAATTTTTTTCTCAGTAATACCACAAGATGACCACCATCTTTAGTAAAGCCAATAGGGAAGGAGGATAGAGGTAGAAAACAGGATGATTTCTACTAGGAACTGGCAAATAGAAACATATAACTAGTAGAGAGGGTATACATTTTAGAGAAGGCATTTCAGAGTGAAATGGAGGAAATTAAGAGGCAGTTGCGCATGCAGAAGGAGGAAAATGATAAATTAGTAAGGGAATCAAACAAGAAAGACACAGCAACAAATGAGCTGTCAGTTGAGGTGGGTTCGCTTAGAAGGAAGATTAGTGAAATGGCAAGTACACTTGTCAACCATGAGAGTATTATGGAGGAATTCAGAAATGATACAGACAATTAGGCAAGCAAGCAATCTGATCGACCAAAGCAGTGATATTCAAGAAACAGTAACCCAGAAGAACGAAGTGAGGCAAAGTTACAAAGATGATGTGATAACCACGGATGCTGAAATGGTGGAAGTAAAGAAAGACTCCGAAACAAGAGTCGAAGAAAAATGCATTAGAAATTAAGTGAAAAAAAATAAAATCCAAAGCAACCCTAAATTGGTCAAAGATTCAGCTGATATCAGCAAATCTATAGTAATCACTAGTAAAGATGAAGAAGAAAAAAAAAATTTGAGACAAAATGGACATGGGAAATATAATGAGCATACTGACGGAAGTATCAGAGAAAATCTGGAATAAAGACAAGAGGAACACAAAAGACTAGGAAAATATGAAAGAAATAAGTCAGGGCCCCTGAAAGTAACCTTCCAGAGTGTGAACACTGTGGAGGAAATACTAAAAAAGGCAAACTTATGGAAAAAAGAGGAATTTAAAAAAGTAGGTGGGGGCACTCACCATCCACTCACTCGATGTAGTGCTGCTTTGGGTGTCTGCCCTTTCCTCTCTTCCATCCTTCCTCTTCTGTCTTTCTTTCCTTCACTCTTTCCTCTTTCTTCTTGCCGATGGGTGACTTTACACTCCCTCTTCTGTCTTTCTTTCCTTCACTCTTTTCTCTTCCTTCTGCCTATGGGTAACTGTACACTGAGTGACAAGCCAAATGGTTTCCCGTACACCAGGAAACAATTTACTGCACTACACTGGGTGGTAACCATATAACCAAATTATGGCGCCTGGTGGTTTAGTGGGTTATTAAAGTGCTCCAATCTGACTAAGCCAGTGTAGGTTTATATCCATCCTTCCTCTTCTGTCTTTCTTTTCTTCATTCTTTCCTCTTTCTTCTGCCTACGGGTGACTTTACACTCCCGCTTCTGTCTTTCTTTCCTTCATTCTTTTCTCTTCCTTCCTTCGAAAAACTTTTATGGAAACTGCACCATGGAGGAGGTATCCAAGGCAATCTGGATGCAGGATTTTCTCAGAAAAAGGGAAATGAGAACAGTATTAAGGGGAAATTACTCATCATGGAGGGAAGTAGGTGCGGGCATTCACCATCCACTCACTTAATGTAGTGCTGCTCTGGGATGACTCCCCTTTCCTCTCTTCTTTCCTTCTGTCCTTGTCTGTCTTTCTTTCCTTCATTCTTTCCTCTTCCTTATGCCTACAGATGACTCTACACTCCTCTTGTCTTTTTTTCCTTCATTCATTCCTCTTCCTGTGGATGACTACACCGAATGACAAGCAAAATGGTTTTCTGTACTCCAGGAAACCATTTACTACACTGGGTGGTAACCATATAACCCAATTATGGCACCTGGTGGTTTAGTGGGTAACTGAGGCTCTCCAATCGGATTCAGCCTGTGCAGGTTTATATCCATGGGGTGGTTGGGGTTTATTGCTCACGTAATGCCACTCAGGGATGAGTGAAGCTGTTCACTCTCATCTTAAATGTCAAGACCAATTTGCCTAGCCCCAGGCTCCTAAACTCCTCATGGGGCAACACAAGATTAGATGATGATGATGATGATGATGGAGGGAAGTGACTATTGGAGTTCCACAGGGCTCAGTGCTGGCACCAATTAAATTTTTAATATACATAAATGACACATATTGGAAATCGAAGCTATCAAATATGATTCTGGATGATGCAAAAATACAAAGGAAAATAACTAACAAAGATTCTTGCAAAGAGCTGCAAGAAGAATTAAATAAGCTTCATGAATAGAGCAATTAATGGCAAATGGAATTTAATGAGGACAAGTGTCATGTAATTAAGTTTGGTACAACTGAAAAAAGACCAGATTGAGATTGTAAATTAGGAAGATCAACCCTACACATATCAGAAAGGGAGGACCTAGGAGTGATTATCAATAACAGACTATCTCCAGCTGACTACATCAGTGACAAGGTATGTAACATGTATACACTGCTTGCTAATATAACAACACTGACATATGTAAATGAAGACAAGCTAAGCAAGATAATAACATCATTCATCAGACCAACCCTGCATTATGCATCAGTAGTCTGGACTAATCTAAAAAAACACACATATAAGATTGAAAAAGTAAAAGGACAGCTACAAGATGGGTACCAAGCTTACGGGATATGAACTACAAAGAA
>JAGKTI010009258.1:1792-31414 GCA_018397915.1 Birgus latro | reverse complement strand
CTTTCCGACACGTTTGAACATCTTCGCTTTAGTTCATCTGTCGTTATTCTCGGCATCCTTCTTGGTGACACCTTATCAAAGCTAAAGTTTCAATGCAAAATTATTTCTGCTGTTGACTTACTCATGCTGTGAATCTGGGCTCAGTCTATCTATTGCCAGATGTCGTAGTACCGTGAAGGGTGGCTACAATCAAATCGTCTCCACGTCGCCGTGTCCCCTGCATCATTTCATATCCCTCCCCAAGCCCACACACTCCTCTCTCACATACCTCTTCACTCCATCCCTCCATCTCATCCTCGGCCTTCTCCTCTTTCTCCCCCTCTTCTCTCACTCACATACACTGTCCTTGTTAGTCTTTCGCTCTCCATCCTTTCCACACGGCCAAACCCCATCAATGCATTTTTCCGAGCATAGGGATGAATAAAACCCGTGTGTAAAGTCAACAACTGTGCACGGGGTAAAGAAGGCACGGAGTCGACCCTTCTTTTGTCTTCTTTTTTTTTTTTTTATTAAATACCATCAATTTTTGCTATTTTTCTCTTCTTATTATTGCATCTCCGTCCAATTTCACCTTCTCGAATTCTATGTTTCTTACTACTTTTTATTACTTCTTTCCTCTTAGCGACAATTCTCATAATCTGATAATGATTTAACTTATCTCTAAACGTTCATTATTTCTTTCTACTTTTATTTATGTATTTATTTATTTATTTATTTATTGTATCTCACTACATATTAATTCTCTTCCTTTTGTCTATCCCAATCTATTATCCTCTCTCGTTTCTCTATTTCCACCTCTGACCTTGTGATGTTCCTTCCATTTCTAAATTCTTCTCTGTATTATTTCGCAACATCTCAGTCAAGTTTCACTCCACTCCTCTGCGTCTCTCTCTCTCTCTCTCTCTCTCTCTCTCTCTCTCTCTCTCTCTCTCTCTCTCTCTCTCTCTCTCCACACCAACATTCGTCTTTTTTATTTCATCCGAGTTTCGTTTATTTTTCATTATCACTCCTTTGTTTTGTCATTTCTTCATCCACTTTTATTCTCTAGTACTCCATAGTAAATTTCACTCACAGATACTTATTTCCTGGTTCAGTATCCTTTTTCTCCTCCCAAGTTCCTGTGTTATCGCTCTTTTTGTATTTTTTTTAGATATTTTTTTTCTTATTGCTCACTCTACATTCACCCTTCAGCATTTTCAAATACTCCTCTCCGTTACCCTTTCATCTATGCGTGTGTTTTCTCTCTGTTTTCTTGACTCTTTCCCCTACTTTAGATGTGCAGATGAGGCCAGATTTATTGCAGTTGGCTTATTTCCATTTTACAAAGACTCCAGACCCCTTTCAGCTCAGTTCAGGAAGCAGTGTAGTCACACTGGAGGGTTGATATGGTTAGCACTTCAAGTATACGCCTTCCTATCTCATAACTCTAATCAAATTTCATGCAATCACGAGTTAGTATTCAAGTTGTAAGACTGGCCCAGTTCCGTCACTTGAAAAAAAACTGACCATAAGAAGCTGACGTTCACCTGATTCCTCACATGTCGCTGTGATTCATTCATTTCAAACTGCTGGAGAGTTTCATCTTTTTTTCCAGCTGGCTTCCCGTAACTGAATGGCAGAAAAAGACAATACTACGATTAAACATTCTTTCCACAGAGCTTCCTCGTGACCAGCACCATAGTCTAGTGTTGATCTCGTGTTCCAGCACAGATATCAGAATGGAGAGACGACAATTTTATGCTTAGTAAAAGTGAAGGGAGTATAGTTCATCCAACAAAATTAAATCTTTAATGGTACAGGATAATTATCCTGAGCATTAAGTTTTACAGTAAAATAATAATGATAATAAGAATAATAATGAAAATAATAATAATAATAATAATAATAATAATATTGTTATTATTATTATTATTATTATTACTCATATTATTATTATTGTTATTTTTACTCTTATTGTTTTTACAGGTATGACAATGAAAGAAGTGCATGTTCTTCATGCAAATCATATACTAAGTCACCCATCCATCTGTTATCAGTTTTTTTTTTTTTTTTTGCCCCTTTAGGTTCATAGGAGCTGAGGGCTAGGCATCTGAATCCCGACTTTTAAAGGAAGAGTGTCTAGCCTCACTTTTTCCTCAGTGTAATTACCCGTCCGCGTCCCGGAGGGGCTCGGGGCAGGGAATTGTTTTCACTCGGTTGGTGTGTTTGATTGTTTGTTTTTCTGCCTGTCTGTTAACAACTTTACGCGAAAACTACTGGTGATATTTTGATTAAAATCACAGAGATGATGGGTTATGACCTTCTGATCACCTGATTAAATTCTGGGCCAAATTGGGCCAAGGTCAAGGCTGTAGGCCCCAAAAAATGCATTAAAAATCGTTTTTCGCCATTACAGTTTCAATTTCATCATATTGACATGAAACTAAAACCTAAAGGTGCATCTTTCAAATCTGCATCCTATTAAACACCTCGTTACATCTGTGGGGTCACCCTTCAGTTAGCCGTAGGAGGGGTCGGTGTCAGGTGGGTCAGGCCTAAAATGTCAAATGGGCACAAAGCCGTCAATTTTCACCCGATTTACTCCAAATGTGACATGTGACATCTTTGACTAGGCCTCCTGTTGTGTTTATACTTCAGCACTGAAATGACTGCCGGGGACGGGTTTGCTGTGCCTTGGCACCACTTCTTGTTTTATGAGCAACAAACTCAAGTCATCCTTCGGACATATACCCTTACAGGCTTCATCAGATAAGAGCATCTTGCCTCTCTATTAGTAGATCCCAAGGCGTCATTTCATTATATGGTTCTCACCTAGATTAATAAATAGTTTCCTGAGTTATATAAAAAAAAAACTCTTTCAATGAATCATCTGGAGGCAGCACTATACACAGTGAGTTATTTATTTATTTTTTTTTTTTTTTAACGGACAAGAGAGCTCAAAATTTTCCAAAACATATTTCTTGTTCTTCCTGCATATCAAATTCTGAGTAGTGAGTCTGAAATGGTCGTGAATGTGATGCAGTTCCTTTACCTTTACTCGGCCCAAATTTTAGTCCTTTTACGGCTTACTGCATGTAGTTCAGTCGCAGAAAATGACAGTGCTTCGGTTTACATCCTTTCCGTAGCACGTCTTCGAGCTAATCTCTTCTTACAACTCAGCAGATGGTAATATTGTGGTTTTAGGTCAGGCTGAAATAGTAGTAGTAGTAGTAGAATTAGTAACAGTAGTAGCAGCAGTAATTGTAGTTTGCAACCCCAGGCAAATCTAAAAGTAAACCCGATGTACGGTAGTGCAGCATCCTCCTTTCGGATGATAGGAAAAGGCTGTTTGCATAATAAGGCAGATCCACCGATCGGTTATTTCGGGGCCACCATGTGAAAGCGTCCTATCCCCGCTGACAACCGAAAAATCTCAAGTGGGAATCTGGAAATCAAAAGTTTACAGAACCCGTAACTCGAGTAATATATCTTGTCAAAGTTTGACACACAGAATCATCCACCAATCTTCCCATACAACCTTGTCCGAGAAAAATCGTTCCTCGTTTCTGTGCACCGAATGTGTTTGAATTCACGGTCTTATTCCTATAGACAAAATCACTGTGTATGCCACTTTCCTATTGCAAGCCATTTATTGAGCGCATTTGTGTGTGTGTGTGTGTGTGTGTGTGTGTATGTGTGTGTGTGTGTGTGTGTGTGTTTGAGGGATTTTGGGTACACTCAGTGTGGGAGGAGGACTACAGGACCTCTAGACCTGGGTTGCCAGTCTATGTTCGTGTATAAACTCAGAAGCATCGTATTAGTAGTAGGAGCAAATGCATCCCTAGGCTCATCTGAATGTAAACCCAGTGGACCGTAGGCTGAAATTATCCTCCCCTGCTATCCACCATCCTCCTTTGAATGGATTGGAAGTAAATTGTGGGACATTTTATAACCGGGAAGAGAAGTCACCAGGTTATATCAGTGTCGCCATATGAAAGTGTTCCACTCCAGCACCTCAGATGCATAACACAGGTAGTATACGGAACTGTTCTCTCTCTCTCTCTCTCTCTCTCTCTCTCTGCAGTATACAATATTTTAATCAAAGTGAGATTTCACACAAAAATAACTAATACAGTATATATTTTTTATCTGGTCAGAATTACCGGCAATTTTCCAGTAAGTGTTTGTGTTGTGTGTGGGTGTCAAAGTCTTTATGTGCCGAGTTAATATTAAGTGATAATTCATTAGCACTTTTTCAATAGGCTATCATTTCATAACTTTGGAGACAAGAGGTGCTGGCGCAGGAGAAATGTCAGGCGAAATATCCCTTCATACTTTGTCCATTGACTGTCGATGGAAATTTTATCATACTCGTAGTGTGCGATTATGTATTGTCTTAATATTCTACATTTTTCTTGATGCTGGTGAGACATGCAGTGGCACTGACAGAACCGGATGGCGGAGCTGTCCAGTTTCACAAACGTCTCTCAGCTTCCACCCAATCACCCAACAGGAGGATGGTGTGTGCATTCAAATGAGTCTAGCGGTGCAACTAATTGTTTGCGTCGTCAGTGAGCTTTCATTTGTTTTATGTTTTTTTTTAATTTTCTATTTAGTGTATATGTCTGCGTGCTTTTGACGTATTTGTGTACTGTATGTTTTGGGTGAAATCCTTTGTTTTATGTTCTGGTTCGTTACTGAGGCTTCAGTTTGATGAAATTTGATGGGGTGTATTTCCATAAAACGCACTCTCTCTCTCTCTCTCTCTCTCTCTCTCTCTCTCTCTCTCTCTCTCCCAAACACACACACACACACACACACACACACACACACACACACACGTGTCTTACGAGTAGGAGTTAGTACATATAGCCATGAAGTGTGACTGTTAAGGGTGTTGGAATGAAGTTTTGTAGTGTGAGATGTGGCAGAGTGAAGTGTGATAGTGTGAGATTTGGGAGTATAAGGTTTGCTTGTGTGATCTGTAGTGTGAGGTTCGTTAGCGTGAGGTATGTCAGGGTAAGGTGTTGTAGTGTGAACTGTGGCAGAAATAGGTGTGGTAATGTAAGGCATGGTAGTTTGAGATGTGGTAGTGTGAAGTGTGATAGGATGAAATGTTCTGTGTGATGTGGCAGCGTGAAGTGTGATAGGATGAGATATCGTGTGAAGTTTACTAGTATGAGATGTAGTAGTGCGAGGTATACTACAAGACTGGACCTTGAATCTTCACAGAGCGAGTTAGAAAGACAGATTTAACCCATTTCAACGCTAAGCACTAATTGCTTAATTAGGAATAGCTTTTTGAAATGAGAACAGTGAACTTGAAAGGGGGTGTTGTAATGGATGCAGTTATGTCTGTATGTGCAATAATATTTTCCCATCGGTGTGAGGAGACAGTATAAATATATGCACGAATTTTATAGGCCATACTACCAATAGCAACTTTATATGTGAGTCACATTTTGGGTTTGAACTCAGCTTCGGGGCACGTGGAGATCCTGCCAGGAATGCATTTGCCAATTTGCCATCGTGTCTTCTTGTCGAACATTTTTGTATCTAATAAAACTTACAATAATGATAGAGCTGTTCTGTGTTGCAGGTCTGTATGTATTCTCTAATTTCTTTAAAAATTGTCCATGGTGCAAATGACTATTCGATAATAATTAGATTCTAATTGTTCCACAGAAGCCACAGAAACTACATGGAACTAAACGCTTTTTACGCTGCAGAGGAGAAAATCGAAACTATGGTAGAATCAGCTTCTTCAGTGGCTGTGGAGAGGATGGATAGTGAAGGACTGATAGGGAGAGTGTATGCGAGGGGGGTGGAGACGGAGGGGAAGGCCGAGGATGAAATGGAAGGAAAAGGTGAAGAGGTATATAAGAGAGCCAGGCGTGAGGTAGAGGCCGGGCAGATGACAAGGGCAGCGCGACATGGAGGTGATTTGCTTGTGATCACCCCTTACAGATGATAACTCCTTACAGGACTAAGGCTTATGGCAATAGACAGACACACAGATCGGCAGACAGATATACAGTAGATAGATAGATTGCTAGATAAATAGACAGACATATACAGTACAGCAGATATATGTAGATATATAAATATGTAGACAGATAGATAGAAAGATAGATGAGTATAAATAAATGGTTGGATGAATGAATAGATATACTGCTAAATAGATGGATAGATAGATATACTGCTAAATAGACAGACTGTTCAGTGACTCTAAATGCCCACCTGTTTAGTGAAAATTTCCGTAAAAAACTAAAGTATGATGACAGTTCGGGAGATAATGACCAATAGTTGTATGAAGGAATTTTTTTTACCATTTTTCAACATGAGAGGATAATGGTTTCGGTACAATGGTCTTATTCCTTCGGCATATTACTGGAATTTAACATACAGGTAACCATGGTCTTTTTACTCTAACTTGGTCTGTCGCTGAAGAGAAGCCTACACTCGGTGGCACTGTGCATCCTAGGTTGAGAAGCTGCAACGTTCAACCGGGAGCCAAACCCCCTCATACCTCCCTACACCTGGCCGTGGGAAGGCTTCTGGTTTGACCTGGCCAAGGCATTATCTACCACAATGAGGCGCGGGTTCCCTTCACGGTGTATGTTCAGTAGCAGCAGGACAGTCCCACAGAAGCAGTTGCTTACCTGGGATCGACGGGTGTAGTCGGCCAGACAGACACTAGTTTGACCTAAATGTAACATTCCCTCTTCTTGAAAACTAAGACTTGACACTATAATTACAATAGAATATGGTGTTAGCCACGAAAAAGTGCTACAGACAGGAGGCTGAGCCGTAGTACTGTCTTTGCCACCGAGCCAAAGTAAGTGGGCTGCAAATGAATAAAAATCTTGGTCAGGTTAAGCGAAAGAACTATAGTTATAAAATCATACCCAGTACGGAATGCTGGGCTATAATTAAACAATGAATCCATAACACAGTGGAAGTAAATCACTCTTATTATGCAGAATATAAATTTGTCTTTTCCTCGTCATATAGTGCCGTGAATTGGTCTTCCTATCTCTTTAGCCAGTTGTCTGTATGTCTGCCTTTCTGTCTATCCATATGTCTATTAATATCAAGATGCATTATTCCGGTAAGGGGTGGCCACAAACGAGTCCTTTCCATGATACCCTGTTCTGTGCCAGCATACATACACACAACTCTCCAGCCATATCCCTCCACTTCAGCCTCGATCTCCCTCTGCCTCTCCCAGTCTTCGCATCATCTTCATACATACTATCATTTTTCCATCCTCTCCACATGGCTGAACCATCTCAAGGTTAGTTGTCCAAATGAAAAATAATATAACCATCTATCCTCATCCACTTAGAACCGTAGGAGCGTAAGTTTAGGCTTCTCATTCCTAATAATTCTGGCAAGGGCGATCACTCACCTCCCTGAGCGGCATTGTGTGAACCAGAAGCCCCAGCCTCACTTTTGATTGAAATCCTTATGGTCCACTACCATACGGCAACCAAACAACAAATATATCTACAACCACAACCACAACTTCAACCACATAATCCACATTCAAACTATGCAACAATCATACCATAACCACTACCACATCCACAGCCACAACCCACTCACACAACACAAACTCGTCACGGCAGTACAACTGCATCACAGTCACACCACAACAACCAAACCATACTACACCACACCAGAGGCACACCACAACCACAATCACAAAAACATCACAAATACAATACACCACAACCACACCACAACCACAACTACACCACATCGACATCTGATAATTAGACAAACCACATTCCCATCCCATTATAGCTACACAACTATATCACAACCACACCACAACCACACCACACTCTCATCAGAACCTCACCACATTACGACAACTACACGAGAACCACAACCCCACCACA
This sequence comes from Birgus latro, assembly GCA_018397915.1. Taxonomy (NCBI): domain Eukaryota; kingdom Metazoa; phylum Arthropoda; class Malacostraca; order Decapoda; family Coenobitidae; genus Birgus; species Birgus latro. The sequence continues at coordinate 23,528 of JAGKTI010009258.1, read as the reverse complement.
ATCACATCTCACCCCACATCATTAACACACCACTATATCTCAACAACACCACATCAGACACATCAAAAACAAAAACCACACCACCATCACACCACACCCACATCCAGCCTACACCAAAATTATACCACAGCATTACCACCTCCACATCACAACCCCACCACAACCACGACATCCAAGGGTAACACTGTCAGTCAATCAAACTAAGGCAGATGGGGCTGACAGTGAGCTGGCTTGAGTGTAGCAGGTGTTAATAACTTGTAAGTGGCTTTTACTGGGCTAGCGTGAGAGAGAGAGAGAGAGAGAGAGAGAGAGAGAGAGAGAGAGAGTGTGTGTGTGTGTGTGTGTGTGTGTGTGATTGTGTGTGTCTGTGGATTTGTGTGTTTGAATGTGTGCATAGGTGTATGTGTGACTGTGTGAGTGTGTTTGCATGTGCTTTTTTTTTTTATGTGTCCGACTCTGGGCATAGGCTTTACAGCCTGCTATCAAGGCCCAGCCGTCCTCCTACATACCATACACCTCTACATGTCACCACTTCGGCGCTAACACCCACCGTCCATATTGAATGCATGCTAGGGCTGTCTCATACAGGACTGGTGTATTGGTATTAGCGGGGTTATTTTTACGACATGTCGGCGGGTCTTCTGGTAGATTAGTAAAACCTGATTTAATGAAATTCAAATCCTTAAACTGTTCCCTGCCCCAGCGAGAATTCGAACCTGGGTCCCTCGGGACTGCAAGCCAACTCTCTATCGATCGAGCTACTTTTATGTGTGTGCGTCCCCCCTCCTTGCCTCGTGTGTGTGTGTATGTGTGTGCGCGCGCGCGCGCGCGCGCGCGCGCGTGTGTGTGTGTGTGTGTGTGTGTGTAGTAGCCGTGGCTCAGTGGGTTAGAGCGCTCCACTTTGACCGAAGGGTCGGAGGTTCGAGTCCACCCAAGGGTCATTGGCAGACATCAGGAATGGCATCCTGTCATAAAGCGCTACACGATCCAAACCAAAGTCCTCTACCCAGGGGCAACGCCTTAGCCCATAAAGGGAACACGGGCGTAAACCTCAATATTGAGAGAGAGAGAGAGAGAGAGAGAGAGAGAGAGAGAGAGAGAGAGAGTCGTGAGCATTCAAACATGATGTCATATTTTTTCTCAAGACAAGTCCAGGGAAGGCGGTGAACCGTGCCCTCCTACCGAGTGACACGGCGGCCAGGAGGTGAAAGGCAGGGATGTGGAACCATGTGGAAGGAGCTGGATGGATGGGTTGAGAGGCAAGGCGGAAGTGAGCGGAAGCTGAGAAGGAAGGAGGAAGAGGAAATATTATCAGAGTTTTCTAGAAGATAGGAACTAAATATGGAAACAAAATAATATGGAAGCAAGGAAGGAAGGAGGGAAAATCAGTCTGTCTCTCTTCTTTTACCTTTCACATCTTCCTTTCCTCCTCTATCTTTTCCAGTATTCATTCATCCCTTATTTTCTACATGCCTTATAGCATTTTGCTCATTTTCCTTCATTATCTCTTCCGATCATATGCTTTTTTCTTCATTTTTCTTCTACTCCTCTCCCATTTCACCCATTGTTTTTTTCGTTCTACCTTCTTCTCGATTCTCCCCTGCTCCTCTGTCTTTCCCATTAGCTTCTTTACTTTTTCCTCCCTTTGGTCCCCAGCTTTTCTCCCTTTCGCCTTATTTATCCCTTCGACTCCTCTTCTTTCTTTACCATTCCTCCCTCCCTTGTATTTATTATTTCTTTCAATCTTGGTACTTAGGTTTTAATCATTACATAATGCTTACATACGGAAATAAACTCCCATGTTTTTATTTAGGTCTGTGGACAAAAAAGCTGAGAATACGAGGCTTGTTTTATCAAGTTTTAATTCCACGTAGACATGTGTTTAATCCAACCTCCAAGTGGTGTTAGCTCGTGAAGTCTCCAGGTGGACCGTACTTGTTACTGTTGTTCTTGTAGAGCAAACCTCTCAACACTCGTGCTTCTTTAGTGGTGTCAGGTGAGGCACCTTCACCTGTTGACCCTTGGGCAGTACCACGACTCCTGCCACGAATCTCCGTTGCTGGACACTCCCTGTACTTGCTGGTAAGAATGGTACTGGAGTGGGGGAGATCGGTGCTATAGTAACTGCTAAATTAGGTTAGCCATTATTATCCACAGCTTAAAAAAAAAAAAAAAAGCACTCAGCAAAAGATACCAGGTACAATTACCAATTTAATGACGCCCCATTCAGCTATTTCCCCTAACTCCTTCTTCCACACTAGATATTTTTAACTCTAACAACTTTGTGTGTATAATTCCCCAGCATACTAGTTTCCTTAACTAGCACACTCCCATATAATCACTCGCAATTAACCGTTATTTTTCTAACATTAACATTTCAACAAGGTTATATTTTCACCCAAATATACCTATGTATGCTCAGCAAACAATTACAAAACTAAGTTATAAAACATGTTGATAGGTTGCGCTATTTCTATTCTTTAGGGAGTTTGTGAATTTAATTTTAATGAAAACACATAAAAAGGGAAAGTACGAAGTGTTAACTATACTTATACCTAAAAATTCAGCAGGAAGTTTCAGAAATGAGGACTCATCTCTGCCAGCTCTTTTCTGATCCATACTGCATACTACTATTGCGCTCTTACTACCAATCCTGCCACATCACGGTTCCTGCCACACCACTATTCCTGTCTCACCACCATTCTTGCACACCACCATTCCTGTCGCACCAACATTCCTGCCACACCACCATTCCTACCACACCACTATGCTTGCCACACACCATTTCTGCCACACCGCCAACATGTCCGCATTATCAGTTATTCCTCCATTCGTTTATAATTATGCTGCCCCTTCTACCTTTTTACTTCTACTCGTCTAATTACACACTGTCATATTTCCACATCTTTACTCCAACATTTTCATTTAATACTAACTTTCTTCTTGTCACTCCCGTTTCCTTCTCCCTTTTAATTTTTTTTTTTCCACTCAACTCCTCATTCTTCCCCCTTACGTTTCCGCATTCCCTCGTGCACTCTGTTCTTTCCTTCCGCTACCTCTAATGTCTCGTTACCTATCTCCTCGTATTCTTCAGCATTCCTATTTTCTTTCCTCTTCCATCCGACTCACTTTCCCTTCTTCCTCTCTTCCCTTCCTTTGGTCTTTCATCCTTTCTCTCAGTGCTCCTCTCTTGCACTCTCCCACAGCTTATTTTACTTTATCTTCCCTATTACCCACTCATCTTCCCCTCCCCCTAATCTTCGTTAAACTGTTTTCATCTCCACGCTTTCTTGCTGCCCTTTAATTTCACATTTCAATTTACCTAAACCTATCTTCAACCTCCATCCTGAACCCCACCTCTCTCTCTCTCTCTCCACACACACACACACACACACGCACACACCAGTGAGACGAAACACCTGCAGGAGATACCGAAAACTGACTTCGGAAAATGTGTCAGGCACTGGGAAGAATGCTGGGCTACGTGTGTTAAGTCAGAAGGGGCCTACTTTGAGGGTGATTAGTGTCCTAGCTCATCAGGTTAGTTATTTATTTGTTTTAAGAGCCTAAGGTCGGTTACTTTCTGAACACAGTAGAGAGAGAGAGAGAGAGAGGAGGGGTAACACTCATTAGGTCGTCAGTGAGGTTACCTTCGCAATGGTTGGGGTTTAAACTATGCTAATTACCCCCTCCCCCTTTTTTTAAGCTCAAAACTGAAACTTCGTATATTTTCAGGCAATCAAAAGAGGTTTATGAGATGAGGTCAATTTCAAGAAATGCAATGAAGAATAGGAACTTCTTGCTGCACAAAATCTCACTCTTTCCAATTGCTCTTAAAAAAACACTACTTGTTCTGCTTCAATAAGAAACCCTCTCTACTTTTCTGGTTAATTTTCTTGTGCAACTCTAAGCACTCACTTTCTGTTTTACGAGTGTCTCCTTAGCTGCCTAGTAAAGCTCTTCACTGTTTAATGACTGTCGCTTTTCTTCTGATTACTTTCTCCCTCACTCCTAATGATACTCGCGGAATGCACCATAATCCACATTCCAGCCTTCCTTATAAAGCTCCGTCTTGCATGCGTCGTAAAACCTCCCCTTCTCCTACATGTGTTACAAAACTTAGCCACACTCTGTCGAAAGCTTCAGAAATATCAAGGGCAGCATAAGTTTCTCCATGTTGGTCGATTGGTTGATGGATGGTATGAGTCAGGAGACTATGTCAGTGGTGGATCTTTCTTGGCGAAAACCATATTGACTGTCACTAATTAGGTTGTTGGATTCAAAATGTTTAACTATGTGCTTATTAATCAAAATTTTAAGTACTTTACCGAGAGTAGATGTGACCGCTATTGGTCTATAATCAGAGGGGTCAGAGGAACTTCCTTTCTTTGGAATTGGTTGGATATTGGTTTCTTCCCATGAATTAGGGAATGAGAAAGTACGTATTCATAATCTGAGTAATTTAGCTAGAACAGAGGCAAATACTGGGGAACACTTTTTCAAAACAATTGGAGGAATTCCATCTAGGCCTGGAGCTTTGTTGGCTGGTAAATTGTCTAGGATGGATTTTACGTACGGTATCTTGTCTGTATTTTAAGTGGAAAAATTTCGGGAGAGTCAAGTTCTAGTACTGGGATGTTCTGGCTGACTTCCTTTATGGCAGAGTTTCTGGCAAATGTACTGGCAAAGATATTCAGATAATTTCTTATTATTATTATTATTATTCCTTCATACTTTTTCATATTTTTAAGGCAAGGTAATGAATCATAATGGACCTAGGCCTTAATTTTCATTGCCAATATTTAGAGCTTTGCATTTGCCACGTTTGAATCCAATAAGATGATTTATTAAGTTCCCCTTAAATCACCAGCCTTTGTTTGGGTGTATTCGCCCTGTTAATGATTTCTGTATCATCAACAAATTCGGAGATTTAGCAACACCAACCAATTTCATCAATATAAATTAAGAATAAAACTGGACCCTGAACAGATCCCTATGGAACTGACAGTCACCCAGTTTGATTCTTTCCCACTAAGTACAGCTCTGCTTATATTCCATAAGCCAGCTTACAATCCATCTTTATGCATTGCCTCTGGTAACATACACTAGGATTTCTTAACCCGTTATTGCTCATGGCCCATTTCTGATATTCATTTGCCTCTGTGGTCCCCCCTCATAGTCATTGTTAATGGCACTAATTCAAAACAAAGATACAGGACAACCAATAGAACAGAAACGAAAAACGAGGCGTAGAAATGATTTTGGTGTAGAAGTGCTCTTGGCGTAGAAATGGTCTTGGTGTAGAAGTGGTCTTGGCGTAGAGGTGGTCTTGGTGTAGAAGTGGTCTTGGTGTAGAAGAGATCTTGGCATAGAAGTGGTCTTGGCACAGAAGTGGTCTTCGCGTAGAGGTGGTCTTGGTGTAAAGTGGTCTTGGTGTGGAAGTGGTCTAGGCATAAAAATGGATTTGACATAGAAGTGTTTTTGATATTGATGTGTTTTCGGCGCAAAAGTGGTCTTAGCACTGAAGTAGTCTTGGCATGGAAGTGGTCACGGTTCAAAAGTGGTCTTAGTGCAGAAATGGTGTTAGTGTAGAAGTGGTCTTAGTGCAGAAGTGGCCTTGGTGCAGAAGTGGCCTTGGCGCAGAAGTGGCCTTGGTGCAGAAGTGGTTTTGCATGACGTGGCTTGGCGATGAAGCGACTTGGTGCTAAAGTGGCTTAGCGTTAAAGTGGACAAGCGAAGAAGTGGCTTGGGGATGAAAAGGTTTGATTGGTCAGTTGGTTGGAAGGCTTGACCCAGGAAGGGAGGAAGGGTCGGCGATAATGGGAAATCCTTAAATTATTCATGCCATGGGGGAGGAAAAACGGGAAAAATGCTGAAGTACCGAAAGATAATACGGAGAGAAGAGAAGAGGATAGTAAAGGGACAAAGACTGGAGTCAAAGAGGGCCCATATATTGTAGATGCCTCTTACGGGAAGCAGCGATACTTCTTTCCCCTAATCCGCAGGGGAAATACGTACAGAAATATTTGTGAAAACAGAATCGATTAAATGATTTTTTTTTAATCAGAATAAGTGTTTACTGTATCGTTATTTTCTTCATTACCATCATCATTATAAATCATCATACTGACTCTACAATTATCTATGTAATATGCAGGGGCTGGATCCAGAAACAGGATGAAGAAAACAACAAATACACAAGAACTATCACCAGTGTTCTGGCCGAAAATGAATCACACCACCATTCAGTGATGATGTTGGCCTTCAAAAGCTTTTCAGTATATGACAGAAAGAGAGAGAGAGAGAGAGATTTGTTGAAGAGAATAAAACAATTCAACAGAGTATGTCACTCATATAAAGCAAATAGTACTACCGAGTCATGTAACTGTAAACTGGTAGACAGTAACATGCATGAAGAAGCCTCGTTTTTCTGTATAAGGTTACTGGATTGTAGCTTCATGAACGTGTTTGATAAGGAATGCACTCAACAAACATTCCACCGGACTAGGTCAAGCAACCCTAGCTTTGTAAATCCACGTTCCTGTTTCAGTTCTTTGTGTGAGCGTATTGGGGTAATGAGACCCTTTCCAAAGTTCGCATGATGTGACATACTTCTTTTTGTGTGTGTTGTTTATATAGTTTTGGGATTTTATTTTTATCCTTAATGAAACTCCAACACTTGCTTGTCTTAAAAGTATATGCTGATCCATGTAATGCCTTGCCAGGGTTTGCATTTTACTGCTCTTTTTACGAGAGGTAAACGTGAACGTGTCCTCACTCAGAGTCTTGTATACGACCCTGGCAAAGGTGAAGTGCTACTAACCTCACGAACCACAACCTCCTCTGCTGATATAAAATATATCTCGCGAGACTTTTACTGTATATATATCAGCTTGGCAATATAAGGCATGGTATTAATAGAGTTAACTTGTTGGAAACTAATTTTGTTTCGACATTATAAAATACGTTGTTGCTTTCATGAAAATCATCACCAACTACTACCAAATTCAGGATGAAGAGAACAGTCATATATAATCAGAGTTTATATGACTATTAGGAGTATAAGTATAGGGAATCGAGGCAAAACTGTGGTTGTCCAAGATACACCTATAGATTTAGATATTGCAGAAATCCAATACACCCATAAAGTTGGTTATTACAGTAGTCCAATACACTCATAGTGTTAGATTTTGTTGTTATATAACGGTTAAAGATATGTGACTTGTTTGCGCCCAGGGCGTCATTAAATTACCAAGAAACCCATAGCAACCATTTAGTGAATTGAAACAACGCTTAGAGCACATGGCCTGTCCGCCACTTGTGTTTATGAAAGGTGCGGTGCGTTGTGACAACGGAGCACAGTCCTAACAAAAGTCAACTAACGTCGCAACATTTAATCTGGTAAGAATTATACAGAGTATAAAACCTGAAATAAATTTTCCCAGGAAGCAGTCCTCACATCGAATCTGTTGCATCTATTTTTATATTAAATGAAACAAATGCAGAGGTTCTAAGTAGATGTGGAACAGTATGAAACTTCATTAAAGAGGAACATCATATGGGACTTTGCTAGTGTGAAGCACCTTCCGTGTGAAAATCCTTAGATGTGACGGACTGACCGGACCAATGCTAGATATGCTCACAGATATAAAAATAGGAAATATATAGTCCCATATTCCCAACTACGAAGTTTCAGGACCCGGGTCTAGGGTGTCATAGTCCTCAGCATTTAGGTGAAGTTGACTGGCCTACACCTCTTGTGGCAGTACATGACCAAGGCCTTCAATCCGATTACATCTTTTTCCATTTTATTCTTTCTATATATTGGCGATGTTATTCAGAGTATGGGACATTTCAAACTACTTGAGTTAGGTATAGAATTATTTTATCACTTTGCTGTAGGAGATCACCCCTAATATAAATAATATCGTCTGGAGGTAATAAGGACAAACAAAAACTGTACGTTCACAGGATGAAAAGGTTACTGTATTAATCTGTGTATTGCTCTGTTTAGGCTGTCATCGCTTGAGTCAGTGGGAAGCAACATAATGTAACACAGTTTCTCCTCCCTCACTTCTCTTCCTGCTACCCATTTCACAGGTTATGACAATATTATTACTAAATGGTTAGACATTTTATAGGAAAAATTCATAAAGATAATAAGGCAATAAATGTTATTATGTTAAATCACATCAATGGTTTCGACCACCAACCACTAACGGAAGTATTAAGATTTACATTTGCAAATGCACTTCATGAAAACAGAAAGTTAAATGCAACATATAGGCCTACTGATGATGGAATACTGGCATTACATGAAATGGAAGAAATTAAATGAGTACAGCATAAATTTCATTGCGAATAGTTAATATCATGCATTTAATGGCGTAACTTTACACAAACGCCATGTAACTGGATGCCACCGTCCTGATCAACTGAAAGATATTTATGAAATGTTTTTTCTTACTTTGGTGGTAGATCTCACTCGTCTCAACCTGAGCGCATGTGTTCTGTGACAGAGATTCGGTGAGCCTAAGTGAAGTTCCATGATCGCAGCTTGCCACGGCTGCTGGATTTATAATGTCAAGGCCTCCCATCCTGAGTGGTAGTGCTAGAAGGACCCTCTCTTCTGATGCGGGGATGTGGCCATTGGTCAGTGATGGGAGGAATGCCCCTGATAGCATCCTCCAGTGGTTGAAGAAGTAACTGTATGTCGAGGATAGCCCACATCACGAAGGTCCATTTGTGTTTTACACCATTGCTAAATGAGCTGTATGCTGCATGGGGTTCTATTTTCGCGTGACTGGTTAGTACATGTATTCCTTCTACTCATGTCTTTACCTTATCACTCATATTTTGGTCTTTGAATTCCTTAGTTCCAATCACAGCACTTAGATGTCTCTGACCTTCATTACGTTCGTGTTTCTAAAGGCTTTCTTTGCTTCTTGATAGCAAGCTGGTTTCACGATCAAGATGGACCTACTTGCATTAGGATAGTAACCTATTTCAGGGCGGTGAGATGTTACAAGGTCCCACCATTTCCTCACATCCTCCACCTTGCCAGCTACTTGTTTTATATTGTTGGCCTCGTACTTGATCTGTTGTTGCAGCACTCTCATTGCCATGGCGTACATAGCCAAGGCAATGGGGCCCCCCTAGTAAGTTTCTTTTGTGGATTGGATTATACCATCATGAGTAGCTGTCTTACCCACAATCTAGAGGTCTGCTTGACCTTTGAAGGCATTTTCCTTATATTGCGCAAATGCTGAACATTAAGCCTTGAAGCTGTGCAGCATTGCCTCTCGGCTGATGGAACTAAATGAGTTTGAGGCATCAACTGGAGCGTCCCTGACGGAACCCATACTGACGATCACAACCTTCTTTCTCATCGTCAGTATGGGCTCCGTCAGGGACGCTCCACTGGCGATCTTCTCACCTACCTTTCAGATTCCTGGTCATCCTCCTTTCGAGACTTTGGCGAAAGATTTGCCATTGCAATTGACATCTCAAAGGCTTTCAAACGAGTCTGACATAAATCTTTAATTTCCAAACTGCCCTCTTACGGTTTCTATCTTTCTATCTGTGCCTTCATCTATAGAATCCTTTCTGGTCGTTCTATAGCTGCTGTTGTAGACGGACATCGTTCTTCTCCTAGATCCATCAATAGTGGTGTTCCACAGTCTCTCCTATCAACAACTCTCTTCCTTTTATTCATCGTGACCTTCTAAGCTGTACATCTAACCCTGTCCACTCGTATGCTGATGATTCCACCCTTCACCTTTCCATTCGCTTCTCGCAACGTCCATCTCAGCAGTTACTTCAACAAACAAGGGATGAGGCTATGGCACACCTAATGTCTGACTTGTCTCGTATCTCTGTCTGGGGTAAAAATTATCTTGTATTTAATGCATCAAATGCACAGAAGTACCCACTAATGTTTAATAATATCCAGCTCAATCCTGAATCATCCTTGAACATGCTTGGGGTTTCATTCACTGGGGCCTCATCTTGGAAAGATCATATTGCATCTCTCGTGAAATCTGCTTCCAAGAGATTAGGTGTGCTAAGCCGACTCCATACCTTCTTTACCCCTGCACAGTTTTTGCCTTTTTACGCGGGTTTTATTCGCCCCTGTGTAGATTACAACTCTCGTGTTTGGGGAGGCTCCCCACATAGAGCTCTTCTCATTTGCGTGGAGTCAAAAGCTTTTCTTCTCACTAACTCTCCTCCTCTTACTGGCGCCCTTCAATCTCTGTCTGTTCGCCGCACTGCTGCACCTTTAGCTCTTTTCTATCGCTACTTCAATGGTCACTGCTCCTCTGAACTGTCTGCTTGCATCCCTCCACCTCTACAACAGGTGCTAACAAACTATCATCCCTTTTCTGTCCAACTCTCTAATGAAAGAGTTAACCATTACTCCCAGTCTTTCATTTATGCAACAGGTCAACTCTGGAAGTATCTGCCTCTGTCTGTATTTCCTACTTCCTGTGATCTCCAGTCTTTCAAATGCAGTGTGTCCAGGCATCTCGAAATGAACGGATCTTGAATTTGGCTCTCTTTTGTATTGTTTTTGTTTTTTCTTGGAAGGAACGATTTGAGGACTCCTGGTCTTTGGTTCTTTCTTTCCTGCATTAAAAAAAATACTTCCTGACAGTCCTCTTCCTCATATATTTTCCTCATGGAGTGATCTGCTGCCTCACCTCGTGTCTGCTGGCCTGTACACACTTGGAGGTTGTCAGCAGACTGCTTAACCTCATCGTTCACCACCCCAAAATGCGCTTCCCTATAATCCGTCTTAAGACTTCACCCACCCTGATGGGCCTACATCCTGGAATCTTATCAAGGGGGATTAGTCTGCAGGTAGTCAGTGCTTCAGTGTTGTTGCACGGACTTGAGCCCAGCAACCTTGTCAGTGAGGCACTGGTGTTACATAGGTCTGTTGCTGCCTCCCCAAACATGATGTTGCTGAGGATTACCCACCAAGATTTTGCATCCAGGCCTGACGTTCCTGCCCCTCCTTGTGTGTGCATTGCCTTCCTCCACACCATATCTCCAGTTATCCTGTCATATATGACAGAATTGGGTGGAGTGTAGATCCCGTCAAGCTTTTGACTGGGCACTTGCTTGTCGTGTAATCGGGTGTTTTTCCTTTGGTTGTTGCATTGTTTCATCCGCCAGGTTAAGTACTCCGTTTGATGATACAGCTGACAGGGATCTTGTCGCCATCGAGACCTTACCCTCTCCCACCTTGGTGCCAAAAATCCTAACCACATCGTTGGTGTTCTGGTTTCTTCTGCCTGGGTTCCTTATTCTCATCTGCAAGGCCCTTGCTTCCTCGTGTAGGATGTCAATTTCACCTGTTTTCCATGTTTCAACCAGCCTTTGGATGGCCTTAATATTTTCTGTGATGTTTGCTATTGGCCGGTCTTGTTAAGGAAGAGATGTGGTATTAGTGCAAGGGCCTTAAGAGAGAATGAAGCAATGGGTGAGTTATTATTGTAATTTGCTAATAGGCGAGTGACATCGTTGATCATGTCAGCTGTAGCATTGCACTGGGAGGACGGGGGGTCCAAACAGGTTGCTTGAAAACCATCCAACAATTTCATCATATGTTATGTTCACCCAGTTACTGCATTTTATTTGTTTTTTCCCACCCAGTATGTGGGATGACATTCTTGCCCTGGCATGTGAGGCTGATCTGCTTCCTCGTGGTTTGTATTACTGCTGTTATGGGGCTTATAATACCTCGACGATTCCCTCTTTCATGCATAGCTCCATGGTGGTCTTCATCCTCAGTTTCATTTCTGTCATAAACTTCTTGATGTTCCTCATCACTATTATTCACCTATTCATGGTGATTTAACCCACTCAATACTTCCATATCTCTTACATTTTGGCATATATCCCTATCCCTCACTTTACCATGAGGTCTTTCACCACCAGCCATGTCAGTATGATTATATATATTGCCAGTGATTGCCTCAGTAATTTCCATGTCCCCATTCTGTCGCCTGCCACGTTGGAAAGGGTCAAGTGCCTCTTCTGGTGGGCTGTGATAAACACATTCATACAGAGAGGTCACAATCTACGGTACATACACCATGATCTGTTTGCTGCACAAGAACACCTGATACGCTTATGTCACAATTTTGTGGCATGGCCACGGTGTTCATAAAGTTTATACATTATAGTACACTATTAATAATATAACTATGACTACTTTTTCTAGTAGCATCAAAAGGAAAATTTATATAATGTCACTAGAACTACTGTGTAATTCTTTGATTTTTAAATATAAATTTGATGTAAAGGGAAAAATTTGCTTGTTTTACTTCTATTTCTGCATATAATTTGACGACGTTATGAAGTAGTTTGCTCGTTCGTTTATTTTTGCATAACTTTTAGTATGTAATTAGTCTGTCTTTTACTAATAATTAACTGAACTGATATTTAAAGTTTCAAATTAAGTAAAACAAGCCTTCTTTGTGTAAGAGTTAAATAGGTGACCAATGGGTGTGGTGCAATACTGTGCAGTCTTGTTTAGTGGCACTGGGTCTTCAACCGTCACAGTGTAGGGTGAAGTGTGGTGTGTGGTGATGTGGTAGTGTTTGTGTGTTGGTGTTTTTAGTTATATTGGGTCTTCAGACTTTATGGTGTATGGGGTATGTGGTGTCGGGACAGTGTGTGTGTTGGTGTTGCAGGAGATGATGTGTGATGCGTGGTTGTGGCGTGGTGTGGTGTAATAGAGCCTTGTTTAATGATATCTGAGTGTTTAGACGTTATGGTGTTGGGATGAGGGTGGTGTGGTGAGTGTGTTGTAATGGCAGTGTGTGTGTGTTGGTGTTGCAGCAGGTGATATGTGAGGATACTACTACTACAAGCATTTCTATTACTACTACTACTTCTCATAATAATAATAATAATAATAATAATAATAATAATAATAATACGATTTTTTTATTAACCTGACATAGTGTTTAGCAAGTTAATCCCTTCAACTTGAGGACGTCAAATTGATAATACTCTTGCTGCCTCCAGACCCTGTTAAAAAAAACTTCGGAGTGAAATTTAGATGTGCTAAGGTTATATTTGCTATACTTAACCCCTTTGCTACCAGATAATACTTTTAAATCAAATAAACCTTTCTTAAAACACCAGGAATAAACTAAGCTAGACCTCCTCAAGAAGAACGAGTTAAAAATAACATCAAATTCATTCGTTCCTAGTGATTAGTTTGCGCTGAATACACTTTCATTTTATATTTCAAAATGATCATTATCACGACATCATTCTTAATAAACCATAGTAAATTAATTTCCCTACGAACAAAGCAGGCTGCTGGTCTCTTGATTTGGCTGGGTTTCATTTCATTTAGTTCTTACACTGTAGGGACTATTATATACTGTACTTCATTTAATTACTGCTACCACTAGAAAATTTTATTCATTAAGCTTGGGAAGTCTCCATTGAAACCTTCAATAACATGACGCTCTGTATACTTAGCAAATATTTTGCAACTATTAGACCTTTTTTAGTTATACTTAATATGCATCTCAGCAAAGTCCTACGAATGGCAGTTTATAGTTATATACATCCACAGAAATAGCTATTTTCTCGCACATGCTGATTATTTATCATACTCAACTTCATTAGTAACGTCGAGTCTGTAAAGAAAATTGTTAGTCTTCAGCAGTTTCAAAACTCAGTACAAAGGTGTACGACGGCTAGTTTCTGCCTCCCATTCTGCATTTCCCCCGAACATCCGAACTCCTCCCCAATTTTAACATAACTGTTATCACAATTAACCTTCTCGCTCTTGAGACATATGGATTATTTTTAAGACCTTCAGCAGATATATGTATTTTTTTATTTTTCCGATACCACTTTTATCACAGTTAAAAAAAAATGCCGTTGTTATCAATCCATTACAGCGAGGGCAAAACAGATCGACGAGATAATCCTGGTGTTACCCACAATGGTCGGCTCACCGCAGTTTAATACGACTGAAAAATTTGCTCATTTTGCTTTGATCCAAGTAATCTGTTTACCATGTTGTCTGAGGGGTGTATGGTGCTGCCGCTGCCTGACATAGGGGCTGAGGTTAGATTAGTCGGGGTAGGATGGGCTGAGTTATGAAAGCTTAGGTGAGACAAGACCCTGATAGAAACTAGAGTAAACTAAACTAAAATATTCTACTTTAGGTTAGGGTACCGGTATCCTGGGTTTAGCTAGCAATAATAAGTTGGGTGAGATCAGGCTTAAATAGGGTAGGCTACAATGGAAATTTTAGCAGTAGTGGGTTAGTGACAGGTCATTCTTCATTTCTTTAGGGTAGGATATTTTGCTTTGTTTACGTCGTCAGAAAAAATGATTTGCCATTCTCTCTGATTGCCAGTGTGGTGTAGGTAATAACAGTTTGTGTAATACTCAAAATTCTGGCCCTTATGAAATGATGGGATATTTGCTGAAGCCGGTCTAATAGATCAGAGACATATAAATTTAGTATGTTGCCACCACCCAGCATAAAGCTGGAAATTTATTTCACCAGGAAAATTGGTGAGGATTTTTTTAATGCTACTGAGAATCAGAGAAATAGGGTAGCAAGGCCATATCAAAGAGTGCGTGAGTAATAAGATATTAGCATCTTGCGGGGCACTCAATCTCACTATTGATTCTCTCTAAGGGATGGTACAACTCAAACTCAGAGACTTAACCTAATATTTACTAATAATAAACAGACAAAGGAAACAACAAATATGAGAACAAAAGAAAACTGATTATTCTGCAGACTATGAATCACTAGGCACTGAAAGATAAATTCCTCTTCGCACTGAGAATATCACAGTTAGAATGAATACATTCAAGAGTATAGTTTTTCACTAGTAAGTCAGAATTCGAAAGGAACAGATAAGCATGAGTATGAAAATTTCGCACCTGAATAAATACTTAGAATGAGATTATCGTACCCTAATATGCAGCTGAACAGAATACTCAATGATTTTCATCACACACTGATAAAATGTCCTTCACAATTGTATGGATACCATAGAACGAAGAACACAGAACTCTGAAAAATAATAAATAAGAACCACACAAGCAATAACCTCTCACTCATGAACTCATGAAGCCTTACCAAACAACAGTGGAACCATTCCAATCAGAAGGAACATCAATTAGCCCAATAAACTTTTCTGCATCAGTTAGCTACAAAAATACGAGCCCTCAAAACAGAGCCATCTCTCTCTCTCTCTCACTTTCTCTCTCTCTCTCTCCCTCTCTCTCTCTCTCTCTCTCTCTCACACACACACACACACACACACACACACACACACACAAAGAAACTACAGGAAATAAACACTATCTCACTGTACCAAAGAACAGTTACAGAAAAATATGAAAAAATAAAATAAAATAAAAAATAAAAAGAGAAGGATTTCCCTATGTCTGGAAGAAAGCAGTCATTAAACACTTACTCAAAACGGAAAATCTTGTAATACTCGCGCATCATCCAGACCAATATCGCTGCTCTGCACAGTCTGATGTTATGGAAAAATAAATATTAATGAATATCACACGCTACATAACTCTGACTCGGAATATAGCTTTTCACACAGTGCCAAGATATATCGTGCTGAGTAAAATAAAAAATAAAAAAATAAATGAAATGGGAAAAAAAAATGCTGGCCATTTTTTTCTCTGGAATACAAATCATTCACTCTAACAAAACCATAATCTTTAGTTCATAACCCACTCCATCGTGTCAAAGAGAGCTCGGTCCTTTCACCCACCCCTTTAAACCAATGGCTACATTACTTGCCAACACCTCCTCATTTAGTAACTGTACTTTTCTATGCCGATAACCTGGCAAAAGCTTCACAAGACTCAACAAATTGCAGTCCAGCTCAAGCTTTACCTACAGTCAGTAAATCACCTGGCTAGACATTACAGAATGACATTCACCAACCAAATTAAGCATCACCTTCTTCACTTCAAAAAGTTATGAATTGCAACCACATTCTTTAGTTCTTTGTTTTATTAATAAGTCTTGTTGCAAAGACACCTCATTATTTTTAAGTTACTGATATAGCCTCTTAGCATGCCAGTAAAATCAGTCCAAAAGCATCTCGTAAGCACAATGCCTTGAAAACACGACATTTGGGCAGAAAAAAGAATCTGAAAACCATTTTACTAACGATTCATCAGAAGTTGTAAATTTCGCTGGTCCAGACAAGGCTCTATCCTTAGTTAACATAAATATGGAGAGGCTTAAAACACGCACACATATATCACACACACATCTTCCGAAATCAGCCACAATCAGGTTTTCTCTTTTGTCAGTTCATCCATCATCCCACTTTAACCTCCTAAATTCAATCTGGTTCCCCCCTCCTCTCTGTCTGTCTGTCTGTCTCTCTCTCTCTCTCTCTCTCTCTCTCTCTCTCTCTCTCTCTCTCTTTGTATTTTTCTTTTTATTGTAGCATTTTAAAATCCTCTGTTATGTTCATTATTATCTCATCTTTAATCATTCATTCAGGCATATGTCCTCGTTCTTCCTGGCATTTTTCACTTCACCATATTTCTCTTCTTTCCTCTCATCCTGCTGTTCGTTCCTCCTGACTAATTTTCCACCTCCTCCCTGCTTTTCTGTCCATGTCCTAAGCGCTGGACCTGTAAAGGTTGGTGTTGCTTCGTGTAGTTCCAAATACTCTTACAAACCTCGTTTCCCGGCCGCCGGAAAACTGCAGGCTCTTTTTCGGGTGCGTGCAATATTAGTTATGCAGCCTAAACGTTCACTTGTGTCCGATTCCTTTCTATCATATTCACGTATCCTGCAAAAAAGAGTTCATCCTCGCGTAGGGAAGCGGGAAATATGGAATGGCATTGCAGTTACACAATCCAGGGAGAACTTCAAAGAGAAGGAATGTAACAACAGTATATTCTGGCGAGCTCCGGAGGATTTGTGGCACCTCCTTCTTGGTGACAAATTTTGCATATTACGCCTCGATTATTAACTTCGGCATTGTCTTCATAAATGACACATAGTAAATGGATGTTAACGAGTCATCCAAAAATAGCAATTAGCAATGAATTCATATGGAGGCTATTTTACTGAATACAATACAACAGACATAAGCTTACAATGTCCTAGACAATTCTGGTGTGAGAGGTCTCAACTGAGATGTTGTTCCCTTGATCAATTAGAGAGCACTCAGAGTGCGCATACCTCCGCCAACGCAGGATCCGGATCCGTCCCATAATTTAATCAGTTCTTTCTTGGCCCTTGAAAATTTCATTGAAATTCATTGAGAACTTATATTGTGCGGGATACATAGTAGCTGGATGCGGATCCGCTCCCAGATTTAATCAGTTTCCTTTCTTGGCCCATGGCCTACCCTTCTACAAAATTTCATTGAAATTCATTGAGAACATTTGGAGATATCGTGTGGACAAACAAACAGACAAACATAGGTGAGTACATAACCTCCTGCATCTTCGTTGGCGGAGGTAATGACGGTGATTGTGGAGGTGAGAGGAAGGTTAGCAGGACAACGCCTAGGGCTTTCATGCATTTCCCAAGAGATGTATTGTGTCCCTGATGGTCTAATTGACTCTATTTCAGGTGTTTGTCTTACTGCATGGGGGTGGGGAAGGGGTTGCTGAAGAGAGAGAGAGGTATGGATGGAAGGAACAGCCCAGAATGAGAAAGGGACGGAAATGCAAGGACGGAGGGAGGAAGCTTTATGAAAAGTGTTCGAGGAGTTATAAGTATGAAATTTTAAGAGAAGAGTCTGGGATGGACGAACAACGGTAAAAATCGAGAAGCAGTGTTAGGGAAGGAAGGATTGGAAACGTAATGATAAAACTGGAAACGGATGTAGGAAGGAAAGGTCAAATGAAGGTGACACGAGAGTGCATGGAAGGGGCAAGTGGCAGCGGTAGGGATGTGAGAGAGAGAGAGAGAGAGAGAGAGAGAGAGAGAGAGAGAGAGAGAGAAGTATAAAGAGCAAGAACACATTAAGGGTAAAGAATAATTAAGAACTGTAAACAACATAAGATGAAGATATGAGACGAAAATACACAAGTACGGAAAGATTACGAGAAAATAATAAGAAAGTAATAGGAATATTATGAGAGGAAAGAAAATATATGGAGTGGAAAAGGACACGTGAAAATGACGGAGAGAGAGGGAAAAAAAAGTGAGACAAGGAAAGAATGGTTTCTTCAGCTCTAGGACAGGTTAGGATAGCACTGATAGCATGCAAATTCGGCGTCTTGAATTTCATGGATTTAAAGGCAAAATGAGAGACAGCTGCTCCCATCTTTCCCACCCGATGTTGCATTTGTCCCACACCACTTCCTCGCTGTATTCTTCACCTCTCTTTCCCAAAATTTCTCTACTATCTCCAAATTTCCTTTCAGCAACCCTAGTACTTTTTCTTTTCCTTCTCTAGTTATCTTTCTAATTTCTCTTCATTTCCTTCCCACCCTTCTACTTTACCGCAGTGCCAGTCAAGTGACATCTGCGACCATGGAGCGCCATCCATCCCTTTCCCCTGCCATCCTGACGAAGTCCACCACTCCATCCTTCGTCAATATAATCCAAGAGACAGTCCACAAACTTCATTCTCTGTCTTCCCCTTGCTCTTGTTCCCTCCACTCTTCCCAGCAAACAGTTGCTCTCAAGTCTATATCTTCCAGATCACCGGTTCCCCTTTATGTCCCGCCTATCTCCAGTTTCTCCCGGCATTCTTCCTTCTCTCATGCTACCCTCCCCCACTTCTTCCGGCCCCCCTTCCTCCCTATCTCACCTATTTTTCAGCTACTATTCTCCTGATCCTTCCCACAAGGTTAATTTTCGTGTCTTTCCTCTCATTTTCAGCATTTATGTGTCTCGGAGGAGAGCTTAGTAGATCGTGTTGATCTTGAAACTGAAGGATCATTGAGAGACTATGTGTACTGTTTGTTTTAATAATGTAGGGCCATTGAGAGACGGGTGTTTGCGTTGAACTTGCAGGATCACTGAACAATTTTGTTATAGGTGGAACAAGGGGATCCACGGGAGATTTTTGTGTCCGAGTCTAAATTCCAGTGTTCTGAGAGTCGATGATACTGTTGTCTTTCCTTTTTCACAGAAAATTCTTTATAAGGCCCCTCATTGGTTACCTAGGCGCTAACCTTTCCAATAATATGACTTTAATCCTTTTCCTCTTGCTGCCGACGGACGATTTATTTAATCCATGGAAATTCTCACCACTGAAACTTACCAATAAGTCAGTGCCTTGCTACCCCCTTCGAGATGAAGAAACCCACGGCAAGCTACTTCAACCAAAAATTTTAAAGGGTGAATGAAAGATATACATGACAAATTTCATTGTTTAATCACGAAAACTCCCGTCGACTCGTGAGGCTTCAAATCGGAAAGTTGCTCACGGCTACCAACCCTTCTGACACATTAGGACATCAGACCACCAGGTTCTTCTGAAAACTGAAATGAGTGAAAGAGCAGAGTTGTAAAACTAGAAGGGTAAGAATTGTGTTGTTGCCTCGTCCCTGTCCACTCCACCCCACCACACCCACCAAAGCTTCCTTACCTTAACACCTTCATTGCCAGTGATAATATTAGAGGGATGAAAATTGTGTTGTTACCTTGTCCCTCCCAACTCCACCCCACCACATCCACCAAAATTTTTCTTTCCTAATTCCTTATGTAATTCCTGGCCCTTAGGATTGTGCCATGTGGTCTTGGCCTTCAACCGATTATTCATAAACCTTAATTACTTTATCCTTGTCTGCTCCTTAACCATGCCACCAACTTTGGTCTAAGTCAGATTAAAACCGTTTGAAACTAACTTGCCCCGTGACTCTATCAGTTTCACCAATCGTTCTTGGTTGGTCATGAGTCCTTCCATCAAGTTTAATTCAAATTACATGAAAACATTTTGAGTTGCAAATTCGAACACTGAACTTTATCCTGTGACCTTGATGTCTGGCTGTTCTCAGAACGGAATTCCTTTATCCTTGCCTCACCTTGAACTCTTTCACAGAGTTTGGTCTATATCGGATAAAACTTGGTTCATTCTCAACCCTTCCACTATGTGTGGGCCACCTCGAATCAAAACTCATACTTTCTTTAACATACATACATGTCCAACTTTGACCTTGTTCTATGACCTTGGCCTTTGAATGTTAGTTCTCAAAATCGAATTACCTTTATTGCCGTACCGCCAACTCGGTCTTTGACCTACTATACCAAGACAATAGGTTAGTCGCCATTCCACCAGTTTTAGTTAAAATCGGAAAAAAACATCTTGATCTATTTTATTCACACACACACACACCCGCACACACACACAAACACACACACACACACACACACACACACACACACACACAGTAAACCAACACCCATTCTTCCACTGCGAGCGCTGGTGTAATAATATACAAAAGAAGACGGAACTGTATTCAAGGGAATAAATGTCATAATATTTCTCGCAGGTGTGTGTTGAACCATTACCATCAATACTGACCCAGCAGAAAACAATAATTTGAGAAGAGGCCTCACCATATTGACGGGGATAAGCGTCCATACTAATCTGCCTGTGCACTGTTACCATCAATATCAGGCCAAAGGACACCCCTCCTGCCATCAGAATATCACTCCTGTCATTACTTTGCCGCCATCACTATCGCTACCAATACCAGGATGACCAGCCAATATGCAAAATAAATATTGGCCAATGTGTACATGGGCATACAAGGGAGTGGTGGGTCCCTTGATGATGCGGTTTCCCCCGTCTCTGTTTACACATATATAAGTGTGTCCGTGTTCGTGTTCGTGAATGTATCAGGCACTCTTTATACGGAGACGCCACTATCACAATAGGCGGCTGAGGCAACTGTACAAAGCTGCTGCAGACGGGAAGGAGAGGGAAACAAATACTTTCACTCTGGTATTTAAGTGAAAATACCGAGCATTCATTTGGATGCATTCATGACGATGTTACTTGGACCTGCCGTTAAAACATATTGTGAGTTGGGTGTGAATAAATGCATGAGTGACCGTGTGTGTGTGTGTGTGTGTGTGTGTGTGTGTGTGTGTGTGTGTGTGTATGTGTGTATGTGTGTGTGTTGCTCGATATCCATTAATATTATCATCGTTATCATCGTCATCCTGAAACGCTTTCCTTCATCCGTAAATTATTTTGACATGAACCCCGAAAAGGTAATCTGCAGCGCATAAACTGTGAGATAATTCGTATTGTCCTGGGAATGATCATGGTTATGCCCTGTATCTTGTGAAAGGCGAACGGGCGGCAGGGGGTGGCCGGATATTTACGTTCCTTCCCTCTTCACATCCACAATTCCCGGGTGTTCCATAAGAATGAAGCCAAGCGTATCAAAATTCATTTCTCTCTTCCCTTCACTCCTCTTCTTTACTTCTTTCCTTGCCCTCCTCCTCCTCCTTCAGCACATTCTCCCTCCTCTCTGTGTCTCTATCCTCTTTCCCTCCTCTCTCTTTCCTCCCTTTCTCTTACACACTTTCTGATCTACACACCAAGTTCCTGTTCAATCTTTTTCCTTCTCTTTCTTCCCTTCCCTGTCCCCATTCTCTTTCCTAACCCATTTCATCACCTTGTCCCAATCCCCTCTACAACCGCCCCCCTTTCTTATTCCTACCCTGTCTCCGTTCCTCTCTCTCTCTCTCTCTCTCTCTCTCTCTCTCTCTCTCTCTCTC
>JAGKTI010009257.1:0-12919 GCA_018397915.1 Birgus latro | reverse complement strand
AAATCATTTGGGCATACCAGTTTGGTTAACTTTTTACATGCCATGCTCACCATGTTTACAACAACATCGTACAACATATTAGCAGCTTTTTTTTTTTTTTCACAATGACAAATTATAAATGCCACATAAGAACATAAATATACTTAATGTAG
Source organism: Birgus latro (assembly GCA_018397915.1). NCBI lineage: Eukaryota > Metazoa > Arthropoda > Malacostraca > Decapoda > Coenobitidae > Birgus > Birgus latro. The sequence continues at coordinate 12,767 of JAGKTI010009257.1, read as the reverse complement.
TGCTGCCTACTTCTTCCTTCACCTTTATCATCTTTTTCTGTGTCTGCCCTCCTCTCTTCCTATTTCTTCCATCTTTCCTGTTACTTTTTATTACTTTTTTTTTCTTTCCTTTTCTGGTGACTTTATACTGAATGGCAGGCCTAGTGATTTCCTGTAAACCAGGAAACCATTTATAATGTGGGGTGGTATGAGATGTATTTCATGTTGCTGAGAAAGCCTTTCATTTCAAAAGACAGCGATAAAATAACTTGAGTTCCACTTGTACCAGTGTTAAGTTTTCTGTGCTATTTAAGTTGTTAATAACAAATAACTGTACCTACATTCATAGCGCCAGTGCCGCATGAATAACAGCTGTTTGTCAACACAGCTACAAATGGCAGTGTTATGAAACTGAAGTTCCGTCCTTCCGATAGGACTCGATATTTAGATGCAACAGTGTTTATATTATTATTCAATACTAATCGCAAATATCGTAGAATTTACAGATAGAAATATGTATTTTTTTTCCTTATTTCCTATCGCAAACAAAAGCGGTATATTTATGTCCTCAACTTGAGATGGGTCAATCGTGCCTGACGTGTACACGATCAGCATGTGTGCTGGGAATGTTTTTTCGACCTACTGGATTAATCACGCTCCACCAATACATATATTGTGAATTTTTCAATCCAAACTCCAACAGTCGATACTGAGAATATCGCACCTCACGTTAAGGTACAGTTTGCCATCTAAAAAGACAGGTAGCACTGGAGAGAAAAACCTGTACTTTACACCAGGAAAAATCCTCCAGTATATTACAGTTATGCCAGGAATTAAATCCGGTACTCTCAGGTGTAAGCCAGGCAGCAATCCACTGCGCTACGACCAGGTAAAAGTTATCTCACATTGTCACAATCTTGTAACCAATGCCCCTTATATGTCTTATGTCTATCTGTATCCGTATCTCCACTCCACCAACATGTGGTGTTCTGCAGAGATTGTATGTAGGGTGAGAAGTGCTTGTAAGTGTAACTTTTGTGTTGGAGTGGCTTTGGAAATATGTGTAATCCTTCGACTCCACTGAGGGCCTGAAGAGGCTGAGATAACCCGCTGGCACTCAAGCAATTAGATGCCTTTAATCAATCCCAAGCACTTACGGCAAGTTAGAATGAAAAGAGAACTGTACTTTACACAGGAAAAACAATCTAATATGTTACCATTATGCCGGGAGGTAAAGAAAGTAAGACAGTGTGAAAGGGGAAATATTAGGGGAGTGAAAGATGGGAATAATAGATTGTTGGTTATCTCACCTCCCGGACCCTGATCCTCCCCAAAAGAAGGGCCCACGGAAGCCACACACTGCTGATGCGCCAGCCCACAGAAAATAGGAAATAAGTAAGAAAGAACAAAGCAAAGATATAGGTTGGAAGGTGTACCATATGCAGCTAGGAAGTAACTACTTGCTGGACTGAAGTGGGGGAACAGGGGCAGATAGCAAGAGGGCAAGAAAGAAATATCATCATACAATTAATGGAATTGGAACATGGAGTCACCAAGTCCTGAATAGAAACAATAGTCGGGCAGGGAATTCCATGATGCGCATCTGATATTGAATCTCTTACGCACGTCAAGATGACATCTGGAGTGGGCAATCTTGAACTGTTGGCTCCGAGTAGTAGGGTAAAGAGGACGGGCAAACAGATCATCTGGAGTCAATGAAGAGTTTCCATGAAATATTTGCCAATACTGGGTATTTGATGATGTCATGTCGAAGCAGTCTCCCTTGAACGGAGAATAAGTTCAAAGCCCTTAATCTACTTGCATAGTCGAGGCTTTCAAGCCTCTGTATAGACTTTGTCCAATGTCGCTGTACTGATTCCAGTAGCCTACAGTCGCCTATGTACCCCAGATTCCACAATGACGAGGAGTACTCCAGCAGTGGACAGATGTGGGAGATATATAGGGGGATCATGAATGTGGCATCACAATTTACTGTGGCCTTCAAAATACTGTTTGACAGGGACCCGGCTTTATGAACCAGGTTTGAAATATGTTGGTGAAATTTAAGTGAAGAATCAATCAGTACTCCCAGGTCAGATACAGAGTTCCTCTGAGGAATAGGTAGATCATTCAAGCAGTACATACCAGAGAGGCCAAGTTCTTCCCATGGGATATTTTTACGGGTAAATCTCAGGTGTACACATTTATCAGTATTCATGGATAAACCCCAAGATTTAGAGACCCTAGCGAGAGTGTTAATATCTGCTTGGCAGGTAGTCACATTATTGACAATATTCTGGTCTGTATCTAGCTTGATATTTGCAGCTCGAGATCATTTGCATACATTTTTGTGGGTGAGTTCACATCATTGTTAAGAAAATTGACATACAAGAGAAACAAGAGGGGTCCAAGGACCGAGCCCTGTGGGACACCGCTTAGTATCCTCCTGGGGTTGCTACGATGATGATTGACAACAACTCCCATTTTGCAATCCAACAAGAAATCCCTAATCCAGTCCAATAAACATCCCCTGATACCCAGGCTTTGCAGTTTGACATTTAGGATATCATGGTATACAACGTCAAATGCCTTAGAAAAGTCGAAGTAGATTATATCCACTTTGTAGCCAGTATCTAACCAGTTGGTAACTTCATTATAGGCAATGATAAGTTGATCCTCTGCTGATTGTCCAGGTCTGAAGCCGAACTGATCCTTGGTCAGAAGTTTGTTGGATTCAGTGTACTCATAAATGAATTTGATGATGATACGCTCCATGGTTTTGACACAAACCGATGTAAGAGAAGTAGGTCTGTACATAAGAGGGTCATATCTAGAACCCTTTTTGAAGATAGGTATAACATCAGATTTTTTCCAAATTTTTGGAAGAGTTCCCTGGGTATTAGATTCCCGGAAGATCAGCAGCAGGGGATATGCCAGCAAAGGACTACAGTACTTAAGAAGGTAAGGATGGATACCATCAGGACCCATGGAGGAGGAGGCGTCCAATTTGCTCAAGGCATTTGTAATGTCATTAAGGCTGATGTCAAGATCAGGAATGTGGCCATCGAAGGCTTGGTGGGGAGCTGGGAATGGAGAAGTTAAGGTATAAACTGAGGCAAAGGAGGTACGATATTTCAGACATGGTCTCAGCATCGTGAACAATCTGCCCAGAGGATGTCTTCAGAGGTCCAATGGTAGGATTACAGACTTTCTTCCTCCGAATGTAAGAATGGAAAACCTTGGAGTTGGACGACAGAAGTTCTACTAGGGAGGATTCATATCTCGACTGACTGGTTATAGCAAAGTTCCTGTACTGGTGGTTAACATCCAAAAACTGGCGGAGAGCTTCTTGAGCCTCCTGGGAGTTTCTTCCAAGGGTCCCCCGTATTATTTTATAATTGTTCCAGAGTCTTTTTCTAGTGTTGGTGAGTAAACTGAGAGGTTTAACAGGCCAGGGAGGGTGAGAAAAATTGGTCAAGCATCTGGAGGGGATGAATCTGTCAATCAGTGGGAGAAGAATGCCACAAAATCGGGCAAACATCTGGTCAGGGTTGAAATAAGCAAATTCAAAATCCTAATCAGTATGCTCAAAGGAGTCATTAATCTCAGCATAATTACCTCTATGCCATTGGATGATACTGGGTACACTCTCATGGGAGATATGATTCTGAAAGATATAATCTGTAATAACTGGACAGTGACCACAGTGAGGGAATGGGGGAAGTACACAGGTTTCACCAGTATGGTCAGTTTCTAAAGTCAATATTAGATCTAGTACATTACCAGAAGGGTAGAAAGTTGGCTCCGTGAGTAACTGTGTCAGGCCCAGAGAAGTGAAGCAACCTAGGAACTGAGAATCAGCTGGAGAAATTCCATTACGTATCAGTTCATGGTTCCACTTGATTGAGGGAAGGTTGACGTCTCCCATGAGGACTACTTTGTTTGCACAAAAGTCATAAATAAAATCAAGTAAGTTCTCATTTTCAATTGTAGTGTAAGAGTGGGTGTGGTAGAGCATTATAATGTAGATATAAAAAACTGGTAGAAATACAACTAAGGTATTTGGAACTCTGGCATCTGTGGCAATGTGTTTAACAGAACATTTAGCATACAGACAGACGCCATGCTTTGGAATATCACCATCAGTGTCCCATCTGAGAATTGTGTAGCCTGGAATAGAAATAACAGAACTAGGCACTGATGGTTGCAGCCAAGATTCACTCACACCAAGAACTGAAATATCATTATCATACAGAAAGTTAGCAATGTAATTAAGTTTATTGACAATGGAGTTAACATTAACATGGGAGATGCAAATGGAGAAAAAAGAATCCATTCGACTCCAAGACTGACTTACGAGTTTAAAGGAGCACTATTGACTACGGGAGAGAAGAGAGGAAAATTGAGGAGGTGGAAGGAGCACTTTGAGGATTTGTTGAAAGTTGAGAGTGAGAGCAGTGTGAGTATAAGTGGTTGGGGAATGGCTGGGAGAGGAAGAGATCTTTAGGGTGGATGTAGTGGAAGCAGTGAAGATCAGGATAGGAAAGGCCCCAGGAATTGATGGAGTGTGTGGTGCAGTGCTGAAGTATGGGGGTGAGATTGTTGTGGAGTGGATATGGAGTTGTGTAGATTGGCTTGGGAAGAGGGAAGGGTTCCAGAGGACTGGAAATCAGGTATAATTGTTCCTTTATACAAAGGAAAAGGGGAGAGAGAAGTATGTGGTAATCATAGGGGTATTTGCCTTCTAAGTGTGACTGGAAAAATATATGGTAGAATACTCATTGATAGGGTTAGGCATATAACAGAGGAGCTAGTTGGAGAAGAACAAGGGGGATTTAGGAAGGGAAAAAGGTGTGTAGATCAGATATTTGTTCTAAGATGTTTAGTGGAGAAGTATTTAGAGAAGGGAAAGAACGTGTATGCTGCCTTCATGGACTTGGAGATAGCTTATTACAGAATAGATAGGCAAGGTATGTGGAAGGTATTAAGAATATATGGAGTGGAGGGGAAATTGTTGAGTTCTGTGAAGAGTATGTACGAAGGAGCTAGGGCTACGGTGTGAGTGGATGGCTAGCTTTTATCTAAATGTGGGACTGAAACAGGGATGTGTGATGTCTCCATGGCTGTTTAATATATTCATGGATGGGGTTGTAAAGGAGGTGCAAGGTAAGTTAGGGCAGTGGATGTGGGGGTGGCTCTAATGAATGAGGATGAGATGTGGGTGATTCCAGTGTTGCTGTTTGCTGATGATACAGTATTGAGTGAAGATGAATGGGAGTTGCAAGGTTTGGTGAATGAATTTGGGACAGTGTGTAGGAAGAGGAATCTGAAAGTTACTGTAAACAAGAGTAAAGTTTTGGTGTTTGAGAGGAATGAAGTCACAGAATACGCAGTGAGGTTGGATGGTGAGGATGTGGAGAATGTGAGTGCATTCAAGTACTTGGGTAGTGTGATGAGGGGGATGAAATGCTTGAAAGGGTACAGCAGGGAAGGAAGGTTGTTGGTTCACTGAAAGCAGTGATGAGAAATAGGGAGGTGAGTATGGAAGTTTAAGAAATCACTGCATGATAGTATTGTGATCTCTACCCTGACGTGTGGAAGCGAGGCATTGACCTTGCTAGAGGGGAACAAGTCAAGAGTGAGAGTAGTGGAAATGAGTTACTTGAGAGGAGTATGTGGAGTGACATGGAGGGTTGACGAATGAAAAAGTGAAGGAACATTGTGAGGTGGATGTGGATGTGGTTGAGAAAATTAGGAGAAATACACTGAGGTGGTTTGGACATGTGGAGAGAATGGAGAATGAAAGACTGACTACGTGGGTGTATGTAGGTGAAGTAGAGGGAGGGGAAGACCGAGGATGAGGTGGAGGGATGGACTAGAGAGTTATATGAAGGAGGGGGGAGTGAGTTGGGGGAGGGCATCTAATGGTGGGTGACAGAGTGACTCAGAGGTGTTTTGTCTGCGGCCACCCTTTGTGGGATTAGGAGGGATGGAGTTGAGAAGTATATGAGGGAGGGGGGAGTGAGTTGGGGGGAGGGCAGTCAAATGGTGGGTGACAGAGCGACTTGGAGGCATTTTGTCTGTGGCCACCCTTTGTAGGATTAGGGCGTCGGGCTATAGATAGATAGATGCCAGGGAGCGAACCTGGGACTGTCAGGTGAGAACCAGGCAGCAACCCACTACGCACAATCACTTAAAAGTAATTTTACATTGTCACAGTCTTGAAATCAATGTCTCTCAGCCCCTACTGTGGGCATGAAGAGGCTGAGATAACCCCCTGGGACTCGAGCAAGTTTCCTGGTGTGTTAGAAACCATTTGGCTTGTCACTCAGTGTAAAGTCACCTGTAGACAGAAGGAAGAGGAAAGAATGAAGGAAAGAAAGACAGAAGCAAAAGAAGGGAAGAGAGGAAAGGGCAGTCACCTGAGAGCTGCACTACATCGAGTGAGTGGATGGTGAGCGTGTCCCACCTACTGCCATAAGTGCATGAAAGAGAAAATCTGCCAGGAATCCCCCCCCTGCTTTTTTTTTTTTTCTTTTTCTTATGTTTTGTAATGGTGGGTCTGGTCCTGAATGTGGTTGTCTGATTACTTTCTTTGTATTGAAAGGCATATTAATTTAACATATGGTGAAAATTTTTTGTCCCTTTAGTAATGTAAACTGTAGCCAGTGTATACAGTATATACTGTATGTGGATTTTGTTCTTGTCACCCCAGGTTCACCCAACATGTAAACCTGGGTAACTCGACTGGTGTATTATTATTATTATTATTATTATTATTATTATTATTATTATTATTAATATTATTATTATTATTTTATCTAATTGAAGCTTACCTTATCATGAATGGGTGGGGAAAAGGTGCATAATCTTTTTTTTTTTCTTCTCTCTCCAATGACATCTTTGATTTTGCCCAAGGGACCTGTAGTATGAGGCCTTCTGCTGACATCATATAGTTATACTTGCTACCACCAGACTCTTTTATTCATATTAGGAGACAGCCCTCTTTGTGAAGGAATTAAATCTATCTAGAACCCAGTTTCCCACTATCTGTCTGTCTAAACTACCATCTCTCCATATTCAGTGCTGAGTTTTAACAAAAGATTAAAACAGGAATAATGCTAGTCATGAAGTTACATAAATAATGCGGAACTGTAGAATTGTAAAATGCGCCCCGACGACGACACCCCCACCCACCATGACGGGGAGGTAACAACCACCCTACCAGGGGACACCGGGCAGGTGACTCAGCCTTCCGGGGCACAACAGCCCACCTCACTTCTCCCATATGCCCCTCCTCCCTGCAACCAGACAAGCACCAAGTTAGCAGTCCGGGGACATTACTCTCCGGCCGCAGCAACCATTTTTAGACACGGGGTGGGATTTGCCCTAGAGCAGTCCCACTCAGCGGCACAGCAACATCCGCCAGATTTGCTGGAGAGGGAGCGACCGCCGGTTCTTCCTCTTCTGCCACCCACCTTCAGGAGTGGAGGCACAGTTACGTCTGTTGGACTAGCCGGTGTGAGAGCGTCCGTTGGCCCCCTCCTGCCCATCCTAGGAAAGGGAGCAGAATCTTGGTAGCGTCCGCCTGACCTGCCATAGCGGAGGCATCCGCCGGGTACTCTGCAGCTGCGCCTAGCCTCTGGCAGCAGGAGCGTGGTAGCGTCTGCTGGACCTGCCCCGTCGAGAGCATCCGCCGGATCTCTCCCTCCTGCCACCCCCGGGATGAGAGGTGCCCCTGTAATGTCCACCGGACTTGCTGGGCAGAAGGAGCGTCTGCTGGATCTCCTCCTTCGTTTTCGGCATGGGGTTGCGGCAGTGCCTGTCGGGACTGCCAAGTAGAGGGAGTGATCGCCGGTTCTCCCTCCTCCACGAAGCCGGAGGCTCCTGTAGAGGAGCAAGTCTCTGGCTCGGCCTAACCCTCCTGTAGCCGAGGAGACACCCTTCTGCCTCCCCTAACACCACCTGGGGTGGAGATTTCTCCCCTACAGATACGTCGTGGCAAGAGTGTGTGGAGCGGACCTGTCGTCGGGATCCAGTTGGCCTAGCCGTTCCCACTTCAGGCGTAGACACTCGCATCACTGCCGCAGGCGACTCCTGACAGCTCCCTCTCCTTGATGAGACTGCAGCCCCCAGCCACAGAGGCACACAACTCCCTCCCCGGGGCCCCCTGGGTTCCAAGGTGCCCCTCACACTCCGACGACATCCCGAGCCAGATGAAGGGCTGCCCGCCTCCTTGCCTTATTTGGCCCCAGTCCCAGTGGCCCGACTACTCCCGCAGGACCCGAGGCAAGCCTCCCTTCTCGCCTACCAGGCGTCCCCGACGTGAGGTGACTCCACTATCTCCAGCCGGCCTCTCTCCCACACCAGGCCACCACCTGAGCCTCCTGAGAGTGAGAGTGTCACCCTTCCCCCCCCCCGCCTTCCTGACACCCCATCCGAACTGTGATTACCAATGTCCTTTCCCACTGTAGCACTCCCAAGTGGATCATGTCCATTGTGAAGTTCCTCCTCTCCAGTGACGACCCTTGTATCCCTCCCCCCTGGTGTGTGACATCTACCTCTGTCCCCACATGCCTCAGTTCGCGATTGCAGCAACTTGTGACATCCCCAGTGACTCTCAGTGAACTGTCATCAGTGTAAACGTTCAGTGCTCCCATAGTGTTACGAGGGAAATACACCCAAAGACTAAACAGTGCACGTAGCCCCAACTGGGACTCCCAGTGGGCAACAGACTTATAATTCCCAGTGTGCCACCCTGCTATATTGTGTGTTGCCTTAATTGTATCATAAGGGATTCTGCCAGTGTCATATGTAATATTCTATATTGTATTGTGTCAGTCAATATGGTTAATATATGTGCAGTTCTGGTCTGCCTGTGTTTTTGCCTTGTTCCTTTGGTATATGTTCTAGCCTGGTCTTGAAATAAAGAACCCCAAAAGCTTGTGCCTGTGTCTTATGGTGTGAGAAGTCGCACCACAAAGCACAGAAAAAAACCTAAGGTTTGAGCATGTGTACTACGTAGTGAGAAGTCGCGTCATAAAACACGGGGCATAACAGATTGTCTTCCTTTCTGGGAATAAGGAAGTACTTGAGGGACTGTAACCAGGGAATTGAGCCAGACAGATGAAGTTAAATGGATCAGTTCATCCCAGGTCTTGTGTACTAGTAGTTGCAGCTCCAAGCACATCAGAACAAACCCAGTGGACTGCAGGCTGAGCTACTGTTCTGTAGTCCACCATTCTCCTGTTGGGGGACGGGGATGGGATTGAGAATTGTAAATTTAATCAGGCTGCCCCCTCCCCTCCCATCTTAATATTGCCACTCAGTCACCAATATGACTATAGGGGTTAATTATGATCTGTCTTGAACTCTTCCACAGACAAAAGGGTTAAATTATCAACAGGACTGAGATTATCTCCTAAAAACGTGCCATATTTTCAGGGGCTGTCTGTGTTACTCATGCTGCTGTTCCTGCTATTACTGTGTTGATGGTGCTGTGTTGATGCTTGTGGGGCTGCCGTGCTGGAGATGTGCTGGTGGGGCTGCTGTGCTGGAGTTGATGCTGATGGTGCTGCCATGCTGGAGTTGGTGCTGGTGGGGCTGCTGTGCTGGAGTTGATGGTGCCATGCTGGAGTCAGTGCTTGTGGTGCTGTCATGCTGGAGTTGGTACTGCCATGCTGAGTTGATGCTGGTGGTGTTGCCATGTTGGAGCTGTTGGGGCTGCTGTGCTGGAGCTGTTGGGGCTGCTGTGCTGGAGCTTTTGGGGCTGCCATGCTGGAGCTGGTGGGGCTGGCCTCTAACCTGTGGGGAAATACCTCTGAGCACCCTGAAGAGGTTCTCCATGGCCATCAGTCTTATCTACATCTCAACTATTACTACCACATCTACAGCTACTACCACCCTTCTGAAATGTGAGTTAGAAATTTTTGGGTTCATCCCTCTTAACTTGGTGGAAAGTTTTGTCCTTTGGCAGCTTAAATGCTAAAGCAGATTAAGACTAGGATAGCAATACTGTGGCTCTGCATCCTCTCCAAATCACTTTTAAGCCAAGTTGAGATGGACAGAGTATAACAGTTGCTTCCTTACTTATGAAATTTTAATAGAGAATCCCTCACCCCATCCTTGGGTGGGAATAGGAGTTAGGGCTGGTGATGATAATAATGCCTAATGATGATAATTATGATCAGTGGTAGTGCTAGGCTCCATAACAAGATCATTCCATGACTAGGGTATACAAGGCCAGTTAACTTAATGGAGATACTCATTTTACTTGCTAATCAGCAATGCAATGACAATGATGATGATGATAGGATAGGATGATGCAGTGCCAGGAATCAATCCCTGGCACCATCAGGCTGACAGCCACAAAGCCTAATGAAAGCTTAAGCTGGTACCATAAGAATTTAATCTTGTCAACAACAATAGTTCTTAGTTCAGATGTTCGTAAGTGGGAGAGCAATTGTCTTTATTCCACCTAATACCAGATGGTTTTATTCAACTTAGAGTAATTGTTGGGGGTCTAAGGATAATAATGATCTTTATTTTTAAATTGTTTATTTATATTCATCTCTGCTCGGTTGTCCTAGTTTTTGCACCTTAACCATATATAACATGTTTGATTTTAATATGTTTCGTCCTTGCTTTTTGGGCCATACCTTACCTCATCCTTAGATGAGAAGAAGAGGTTAGGATGGTGATGATGATGACTGATGTTTAGTATTATAATGATTATGATGACTATAATAATAATGCTTATAATGATGATGATGATTGATGTGGTGAACGGCTCAGTCTGCGTTACCAGTGTCTACCCTGCATCATTTTCTGTTTCCCATAGCCCTTTCTTACTTTATAGTAATTGCTTGTTTTGCGTCCATTGTTTGTATTATTTTTTCATAAAGTAATCAGTTATCTTCTCTTGCATTTGCTTCCAGTAACTGCATAAAGTTTGCTCATTTCAAGTAAGCAGAGAATTTGTCCTTCTCTGTCTTTTATCTGTCTATTGCCAGACACCTGAATCTCATAAGGGTTGGCCACAAACATACTGCCTCCACATTGCTCAGTCTTCTGCCATTTGGCCGCCCTACCTCCAACTCACCCCCTCCCTCAAATCTCCCTCCACTCCATTCATCAGCCTTAGTCTCCTTCACGTCCCCTCCTTCTCCTCATTCACATACACCTTACTAGTCAGTGTCTCATTCTCCGTCCTCACTACATGGCCAAACCATCTCAAAATATTTCTCCCAACAGCATCACAGTGCTTCTTTTCCTCCTCATTTGTCTGTCTGTCCATAAAACTCTACACACTCCTCACTTCATTTTCACTGCTCTCACTCTTGACTTGTGTCTTCCAACTGAATTCAAGCTAAGCTTCACTTCCATGCTCACATCCCTGTTCTTTATCTCTGCTTTCAATGAGCCAGCAATCCTTCTATCCTGCTGTATGCTTTCAAGCAATTCCTTCCATCCTAACTTATCACACAACTTAAGTTGGAAAATATGCTGAAAAAATTTGTATGCACCTATAGTCCATGTTTGGAAGATTTTTTTTGGCAGCAGGTTAACTATGGAACTGTCTTCGTCAGTCAATTTCCCTCTGCCTATGGACTCCAGTCGTTTAAATGAAATGTGTGCAGGAATCTGAAAATTAATGGATCTTTAATTTGACTCTCTTTTATTTATTTTTTCTTGCAGCTTCAGTTTATTCTCTGCGTGAAAAAAAGTACTGTCCTGAATAGCACTGAGAAATTAAAAACTAACGAGCATTCTTAGTTAACGTCCTTTTTTATCACAGATTAATGAGCATCTTGAGTTGTTTCCCTTCATTTTTATCCAAGAATAACAATCATTCTGAGTTGATTCCCTTCATTAAACATCCTCAGTTGACTCCCTTCATTTATGCCAGAGATTAATGTAATGAGCATCCTGAGTTGTTTCCCTTCATTTATGCAAACATTTGGTGATAATACGGTTTACGTTTTTTGTTAATATTTTTTTCCTGTGGCCGACTGTACATTTATGGTTTTTTATGCCGTTTATTTCTCTTGATTTATACTTTAGTCAGTTTGTTTTCACCTGTCAGAGATTCATAATGTCTTAGCTTGGATGATGGCCAAGTGCAGTCAGACTGGAGACTTAATTTGACTAGTAACCAAGGAGGCTCATCCGTACCTCATCACAAAGGCTTATTGAATTTTACACACCTGCAACATAGTATTTAGATTATAAAAGTTACCTAGTTCTGTCAGATGAAAACAAACTGACCATAGTTATTTACGTGTTGATTGTAAGTAATCTTCCCACTATCCAACGTAATAGAGCCAAAGGCATGACCGGAAAGTGGTCGTATCCGGATAGTGGCCCTGAAGCTCCCGCACCAGTCATTCATGACCCTAACCTAACATAAATCAGAAAGCCACCTACCTACCTCGCTACCAGACATGCATAGCACTTATTTAAGGCCCCTTTCACATAAATAATGCACACAAAGCATGAATTAATTGAATTTTAACCGAAAAATGATTTTGAGGTGAGTAAGGCATGTGTTCACAACTTGCCATCATAGTGTAAGTATCAGACATGGAAATCACTATGAAAATCACCCTTTCTCACATCCTGTGCACTAAAATAATGAACACAAAGCATGAATTCATTTAATTTTAACCTAAAAAGGATGAATTTGTGGTAAGTAAGGCATCAGTGTTCACTGAGTTGGCAGCTTAGTGTAAGTAAGTATCAGACGTGGCAGCCACTATAAAAATCATCATTTCTCACATTTTATGCAC
>JAGKTI010009256.1:0-12918 GCA_018397915.1 Birgus latro | reverse complement strand
AAATCATTTGGGCATACCAGTTTGGTTAACTTTTTACATGCCATGCTCACCATGTTTACAACAACATCGTACAACATATTAGCAGCTTTTTTTTTCTTTTCACAATGACAAATTATAAATGCCACATAAGAACATAAATATACTTAATGTAGTGCTGCCTACTTCTTCCTTCACCTTTATCATCTTTTTCTGTGTCTGCCCTCCTCTCTTCCTATTTCTTCCATCTTTCCTGTTACTTTTTATTACTTTTTTTTTCTTTCCTTTTCTGGTGACTTTATACTGAATGGCAGGCCTAGTGATTTCCTGTAAACCAGGAAACCATTTATAATGTGGGGTGGTATGAGATGTATTTCATGTTGCTGAGAAAGCCTTTCATTTCAAAAGACAGCGATAAAATAACTTGAGTTCCACTTGTACCAGTGTTAAGTTTTCTGTGCTATTTAAGTTGTTAATAACAAATAACTGTACCTACATTCATAGCGCCAGTGCCGCATGAATAACAGCTGTTTGTCAACACAGCTACAAATGGCAGTGTTATGAAACTGAAGTTCCGTCCTTCCGATAGGACTCGATATTTAGATGCAACAGTGTTTATATTATTATTCAATACTAATCGCAAATATCGTAGAATTTTCAGATAGAAATATGTATTTTTTTTTCCTTATTTCCTATCGCAAACAAAAGCGGTATATTTATGTCCTCAACTTGAGATGGGTCAATCGTGCCTGACGTGTACACGATCAGCATGTGTGCTGGGAATGTTTTTTCGACCTACTGGATTAATCACGCTCCACCAATACATATATTGTGAATTTTTCAATCCAAACTCCAACAGTCGATACTGAGAATATCGCACCTCACGTTAAGGTACAGTTTGCCATCTAAAAAGACAGGTAGCACTGGAGAGAAAAACCTGTACTTTACACCAGGAAAAATCCTCCAGTATATTACAGTTATGCCAGGAATTAAATCCGGTACTCTCAGGTGTAAGCCAGGCAGCAATCCACTGCGCTACGACCAGGTAAAAGTTATCTCACATTGTCACAATCTTGTAACCAATGCCCCTTATATGTCTTATGTCTATCTGTATCCGTATCTCCACTCCACCAACATGTGGTGTTCTGCAGAGATTGTATGTAGGGTGAGAAGTGCTTGTAAGTGTAAGTGTTGTGTTGGAGTGGCTTTGGAAATATGTGTAATCCTTCGACTCCACTGTGGGCCTGAAGAGGCTGAGATAACCCGCTGGCACTCAAGCAATTAGATGCCTTTAATCAATCCCAAGCACTTACGGCAAGTTAGAATGAAAAGAGAACTGTACTTTACACAGGAAAAACAATCTAATATGTTACCATTATGCCGGGAGGTAAAGAAAGTAAGACAGTGTGAAAGGGGAAATATTAGGGGAGTGAAAGATGGGAATAATAGATTGTTGGTTATCTCACCTCCTGGACCCTGATCCTCCCCAAAAGAAGGGCCCACGGAAGCCACACACTGCTGATGCGCCAGCCCACAGAAAATAGGAAATAAGTAAGAAAGAACAAAGCAAAGATATAGGTTGGAAGGTGTACCATATGCAGCTAGGAAGTAACTACTTGCTGGACTGAAGTGGGGGAACAGGGGCAGATAGCAAGAGGGCAAGAAAGAAATATCATCATACAATTAATGGAATTGGAACATGGAGTCACCAAGTCCTGAATAGAAACAATAGTCGGGCAGGGAATTCCATGATGCGCATCTGATATTGAATCTCTTACGCACGTCAAGATGACATCTGGAGTGGGCAATCTTGAACTGTTGGCTCCGAGTAGTAGGGTAAAGAGGACGGGCAAACAGATCATCTGGAGTCAATGAAGAGTTTCCATGAAATATTTGCCAATACTGGGTATTTGATGATGTCATGTTGAAGCAGTCTCCCTTGAACGGAGAATAAGTTCAAAGCCCTTAATCTACTTGCATAGTCGAGGCTTTCAAGCCTCTGTATAGACTTTGTCCAATGTCGCTGTACTGATTCCAGTAGCCTACAGTCGCCTATGTACCCCAGATTCCACAATGACGAGGAGTACTCCAGCAGTGGACAGATGTGGGAGATATATAGGGGGATCATGAATGTGGCATCACAATTTACTGTGGCCTTCAAAATACTGTTTGACAGGGACCCGGCTTTATGAACCAGGTTTGAAATATGTTGGTGAAATTTAAGTGAAGAATCAATCAGTACTCCCAGGTCAGATACAGAGTTCCTCTGAGGAATAGGTAGATCATTCAAGCAGTACATACCAGAGAGGCCAAGTTCTTCCCATGGGATATTTTTACGGGTAAATCTCAGGTGTACACATTTATCAGTATTCATGGATAAACCCCAAGATTTAGAGACCCTAGCGAGAGTGTTAATATCTGCTTGGCAGGTAGTCACATTATTGACAATATTCTGGTCTGTATCTAGCTTGATATTTGCAGCTCGAGATCATTTGCATACATTTTTGTGGGTGAGTTCACATCATTGTTAAGAAAATTGACATACAAGAGAAACAAGAGGGGTCCAAGGACCGAGCCCTGTGGGACACCGCTTAGTATCCTCCTGGGGTTGCTACGATGATGATTGACAACAACTCCCATTTTGCAATCCAACAAGAAATCCCTAATCCAGTCCAATAAACATCCCCTGATACCCAGGCTTTGCAGTTTGACATTTAGGATATCATGGTATACAACGTCAAATGCCTTAGAAAAGTCGAAGTAGATTATATCCACTTTGTAGCCAGTATCTAACCAGTTGGTAACTTCATTATAGGCAATGATAAGTTGATCCTCTGCTGATTGTCCAGGTCTGAAGCCGAACTGATCCTTGGTCAGAAGTTTGTTGGATTCAGTGTACTCATAAATGAATTTGATGATGATACGCTCCATGGTTTTGACACAAACCGATGTAAGAGAAGTAGGTCTGTACATAAGAGGGTCATATCTAGAACCCTTTTTGAAGATAGGTATAACATCAGATTTTTTCCAAATTTTTGGAAGAGTTCCCTGGGTATTAGATTCCCGGAAGATCAGCAGCAGGGGATATGCCAGCAAAGGACTACAGTACTTAAGAAGGTAAGGATGGATACCATCAGGACCCATGGAGGAGGAGGCGTCCAATTTGCTCAAGGCATTTGTAATGTCATTAAGGCTGATGTCAAGATCAGGAATGTGGCCATCGAAGGCTTGGTGGGGAGCTGGGAATGGAGAAGTTAAGGTATAAACTGAGGCAAAGGAGGTACGATATTTCAGACATGGTCTCAGCATCGTGAACAATCTGCCCAGAGGATGTCTTCAGAGGTCCAATGGTAGGATTACAGACTTTCTTCCTCCGAATGTAAGAATGGAAAACCTTGGAGTTGGACGACAGAAGTTCTACTAGGGAGGATTCATATCTCGACTGACTGGTTATAGCAAAGTTCCTGTACTGGTGGTTAACATCCAAAAACTGGCGGAGAGCTTCTTGAGCCTCCTGGGAGTTTCTTCCAAGGGTCCCCCGTATTATTTTATAATTGTTCCAGAGTCTTTTTCTAGTGTTGGTGAGTAAACTGAGAGGTTTAACAGGCCAGGGAGGGTGAGAAAAATTGGTCAAGCATCTGGAGGGGATGAATCTGTCAATCAGTGGGAGAAGAATGCCACAAAATCGGGCAAACATCTGGTCAGGGTTGAAATAAGCAAATTCAAAATCCTAATCAGTATGCTCAAAGGAGTCATTAATCTCAGCATAATTACCTCTATGCCATTGGATGATACTGGGTACACTCTCATGGGAGATATGATTCTGAAAGATATAATCTGTAATAACTGGACAGTGACCACAGTGAGGGAATGGGGGAAGTACACAGGTTTCACCAGTATGGTCAGTTTCTAAAGTCAATATTAGATCTAGTACATTACCAGAAGGGTAGAAAGTTGGCTCCGTGAGTAACTGTGTCAGGCCCAGAGAAGTGAAGCAACCTAGGAACTGAGAATCAGCTGGAGAAATTCCATTACGTATCAGTTCATGGTTCCACTTGATTGAGGGAAGGTTGACGTCTCCCATGAGGACTACTTTGTTTGCACAAAAGTCATAAATAAAATCAAGTAAGTTCTCATTTTCAATTGTAGTGTAAGAGTGGGTGTGGTAGAGCATTATAATGTAGATATAAAAAACTGGTAGAAATACAACTAAGGTATTTGGAACTCTGGCATCTGTGGCAATGTGTTTAACAGAACATTTAGCATACAGACAGACGCCATGCTTTGGAATATCACCATCAGTGTCCCATCTGAGAATTGTGTAGCCTGGAATAGAAATAACAGAACTAGGCACTGATGGTTGCAGCCAAGATTCACTCACGCCAAGAACTGAAATATCATTATCATACAGAAAGTTAGCAATGTAATTAAGTTTATTGACAATGGAGTTAACATTAACATGGGAGATGCAAATGGAGAAAAAAGAATCCATTCGACTCCAAGACTGACTTACGAGTTTAAAGGAGCACTATTGACTACGGGAGAGAAGAGAGGAAAATTGAGGAGGTGGAAGGAGCACTTTGAGGATTTGTTGAAAGTTGAGAGTGAGAGCAGTGTGAGTATAAGTGGTTGGGGAATGGCTGGGAGAGGAAGAGATCTTTAGGGTGGATGTAGTGGAAGCAGTGAAGATCAGGATAGGAAAGGCCCCAGGAATTGATGGAGTGTGTGGTGCAGTGCTGAAGTATGGGGGTGAGATTGTTGTGGAGTGGATATGGAAGTTGTGTAGATTGGCTTGGGAAGAGGGAAGGGTTCCAGAGGACTGGAAATCAGGTATAATTGTTCCTTTATACAAAGGAAAAGGGGAGAGAGAAGTATGTGGTAATCATAGGGGTATTTGCCTTCTAAGTGTGACTGGAAAAATATATGGTAGAATACTCATTGATAGGGTTAGGCATATAACAGAGGAGCTAGTTGGAGAAGAACAAGGGGGATTTAGGAAGGGAAAAAGGTGTGTAGATCAGATATTTGTTCTAAGATGTTTAGTGGAGAAGTATTTAGAGAAGGGAAAGAACGTGTATGCTGCCTTCATGGACTTGGAGATAGCTTATTACAGAATAGATAGGCAAGGTATGTGGAAGGTATTAAGAATATATGGAGTGGAGGGGAAATTGTTGAGTTCTGTGAAGAGTATGTACGAAGGAGCTAGGGCTACGGTGTGAGTGGATGGCTAGCTTTTATCTAAATGTGGGACTGAAACAGGGATGTGTGATGTCTCCATGGCTGTTTAATATATTCATGGATGGGGTTGTAAAGGAGGTGCAAGGTAAGTTAGGGCAGTGGATGTGGGGGTGGCTCTAATGAATGAGGATGAGACGTGGGTGATTCCAGTGTTGCTGTTTGCTGATGATACAGTATTGAGTGAAGATGAATGGGAGTTGCAAGGTTTGGTGAATGAATTTGGGACAGTGTGTAGGAAGAGGAATCTGAAAGTTACTGTAAACAAGAGTAAAGTTATGGTGTTTGAGAGGAATGAAGTCACAGAATACGCAGTGAGGTTGGATGGTGAGGATGTGGAGAATGTGAGTGCATTCAAGTACTTGGGTAGTGTGATGAGGGGGATGAAATGCTTGAAAGGGTACAGCAGGGAAGGAAGGTTGTTGGTTCACTGAAAGCAGTGATGAGAAATAGGGAGGTGAGTATGGAAGTTTAAGAAATCACTGCATGATAGTATTGTGATCTCTACCCTGACGTGTGGAAGCGAGGCATTGACCTTGCTAGAGGGGAACAAGTCAAGAGTGAGAGTAGTGGAAATGAGTTACTTGAGAGGAGTATGTGGAGTGACATGGAGGGTTGACGAATGAAAAAGTGAAGGAACATTGTGAGGTGGATGTGGATGTGGTTGAGAAAATTAGGAGAAATACACTGAGGTGGTTTGGACATGTGGAGAGAATGGAGAATGAAAGACTGACTACGTGGGTGTATGTAGGTGAAGTAGAGGGAGGGGAAGACCGAGGATGAGGTGGAGGGATGGACTAGAGAGTTATATGAAGGAGGGGGGAGTGAGTTGGGGGAGGGCATCTAATGGTGGGTGACAGAGTGACTCAGAGGTGTTTTGTCTGCGGCCACCCTTTGTGGGATTAGGAGGGATGGAGTTGAGAAGTATATGAGGGAGGGGGGAGTGAGTTGGGGGGAGGGCAGTCAAATGGTGGGTGACAGAGCGACTTGGAGGCATTTTGTCTGTGGCCACCCTTTGTAGGATTAGGGCGTCGGGCTATAGATAGATAGATGCCAGGGAGCGAACCTGGGACTGTCAGGTGAGAACCAGGCAGCAACCCACTACGCACAATCACTTAAAAGTAATTTTACATTGTCACAGTCTTGAAATCAATGTCTCTCAGCCCCTACTGTGGGCATGAAGAGGCTGAGATAACCCCCTGGGACTCGAGCAAGTTTCCTGGTGTGTTAGAAACCATTTGGCTTGTCACTCAGTGTAAAGTCACCTGTAGACAGAAGGAAGAGGAAAGAATGAAGGAAAGAAAGACAGAAGCAGAAGAAGGGAAGAGAGGAAAGGGCAGTCACCTGAGAGCTGCACTACATCGAGTGAGTGGATGGTGAGCGTGTCCCACCTACTGCCATAAGTGCATGAAAGAGAAAATCTGCCAGGAATCCCCCCCCTGCTTTTTTTTTTTTTCTTTTTCTTATGTTTTGTAATGGTGGGTCTGGTCCTGAATGTGGTTGTCTGATTACTTTCTTTGTATTGAAAGGCATATTAATTTAACATATGGTGAAAATTTTTTGTCCCTTTAGTAATGTAAACTGTAGCCAGTGTATACAGTATATACTGTATGTGGATTTTGTTCTTGTCACCCCAGGTTCACCCAACATGTAAACCTGGGTAACTCGACTGGTGTATTATTATTATTATTATTATTATTAATATTATTATTATTATTTTATCTAATTGAAGCTTACCTTATCATGAATGGGTGGGGAAAAGGTGCATAATCTTTTTTTTTTTCTTCTCTCTCCAATGACATCTTTGATTTTGCCCAAGGGACCTGTAGTATGAGGCCTTCTGCTGACATCATATAGTTATACTTGCTACCACCAGACTCTTTTATTCATATTAGGAGACAGCCCTCTTTGTGAAGGAATTAAATCTATCTAGAACCCAGTTTCCCACTATCTGTCTGTCTAAACTACCATCTCTCCATATTCAGTGCTGAGTTTTAACAAAAGATTAAAACAGGAATAATGCTAGTCATGAAGTTACATAAATAATGCGGAACTGTAGAATTGTAAAATGCGCCCTGACGACGACACCCCCACCCACCATGACGGGGAGGTAACAACCACCCTACCAGGGGACACCGGGCAGGTGACTCAGCCTTCCGGGGCACAACAGCCCACCTCACTTCTCCCATATGCCCCTCCTCCCTGCAACCAGACAAGCACCAAGTTAGCAGTCCGGGGACATTACTCTCCGGCCGCAGCAACCATTTTTAGACACGGGGTGGGATTTGCCCTAGAGCAGTCCCACTCAGCGGCACAGCAACATCCGCCAGATTTGCTGGAGAGGGAGCGACCGCCGGTTCTTCCTCTTCTGCCACCCACCTTCAGGAGTGGAGGCACAGTTACGTCTGTTGGACTAGCCGGTGTGAGAGCGTCCGTTGGCCCCCTCCTGCCCATCCTAGGAAAGGGAGCAGAATCTTGGTAGCGTCCGCCTGACCTGCCATAGCGGAGGCACCCGCCGGGTACTCTGCAGCTGCGCCTAGCCTCTGGCAGCAGAAGCGTGGTAGCGTCTGCTGGACCTGCCCCGTCGAGAGCATCCGCCGGATCTCTCCCTCCTGCCACCCCCGGGATGAGAGGTGCCCCTGTAATGTCCACCGGACTTGCTGGGCAGAAGGAGCGTCTGCTGGATCTCCTCCTTCGTTTTCGGCATGGGGTTGCGGCAGTGCCTGTCGGGACTGCCAAGTAGAGGGAGTGACCGCCGGTTCTCCCTCCTCCACGAAGCCGGAGGCTCCTGTAGAGGAGCAAGTCTCTGGCTCGGCCTAACCCTCCTGTAGCCGAGGAGACACCCTTCTGCCTCCCCTAACACCACCTGGGGTGGAGATTTCTCCCCTACAGATACGTCGTGGCAGAGTGTGTGGAGCGGACCTGTCGTCGGGATCCAGTTGGCCTAGCCGTTCCCACTTCAGGCGTAGACACTCGCATCACTGCCGCAGGCGACTCCTGACAGCTCCCTCTCCTTGATGAGACTGCAGCCCCCAGCCACAGAGGCACACAACTCCCTCCCCGGGGCCCCCTGGATTCCAAGGTGCCCCTCACACTCCGACGACATCCCGAGCCAGATGAAGGGCTGCCCGCCTCCTTGCCTTATTTGGCCCCAGTCCCAGTGGCCCGACTACTCCCGCAGGACCCGAGGCGAGCCTCCCTTCTCGCCTACCAGGCGTCCCCGACGTGAGGTGACTCCACTATCTCCAGCCGGCCTCTCTCCCACACCAGGCCACCACCTGAGCCTCCTGAGAGTGAGAGTGTCACCCTTCCCCCCCCCCGCCTTCCTGACACCCCATCCGAACTGTGATTACCAATGTCCTTTCCCACTGTAGCACTCCCAAGTGGATCATGTCCATTGTGAAGTTCCTCCTCTCCAGTGACGACCCTTGTATCCCTCCCCCCCGGTGTGTGACATCTACCTCTGTCCCCACATGCCTCAGTTCGCGATTGCAGCAACTTGTGACATCCCCAGTGACTCTCAGTGAACTGTCATCAGTGTAAACGTTCAGTGCTCCCATAGTGTTACGAGGGAAATACACCCAAAGACTAAACAGTGCACGTAGCCCCAACTGGGACTCCCAGTGGGCAACAGACTTATAATTCCCAGTGTGCCACCCTGCTATATTGTGTGTTGCCTTAATTGTATCATAAGGGATTCTGCCAGTGTCATATGTAATATTCTATATTGTATTGTGTCAGTCAATATGGTTAATATATGTGCAGTTCTGGTCTGCCTGTGTTTTTGCCTTGTTCCTTTGGTATATGTTCTAGCCTGGTCTTGAAATAAAGAACCCCAAAAGCTTGTGCCTGTGTCTTATGGTGTGAGAAGTCGCGCCACAAAGCACAGAAAAAAACCTAAGGTTTGAGCATGTGTACTACGTAGTGAGAAGTCGCGTCATAAAACACGGGGCATAACAGATTGTCTTCCTTTCTGGGAATAAGGAAGTACTTGAGGGACTGTAACCAGGGAATTGAGCCAGACAGATGAAGTTAAATGGATCAGTTCATCCCAGGTCTTGTGAACTAGTAGTTGCAGCTCCAAGCACATCAGAACAAACCCAGTGGACTGCAGGCTGAGCTACTGTTCTGTAGTCCACCATTCTCCTGTTGGGGGACAGGGATGGGATTGAGAATTGTAAATTTAATCAGGCTGCCCCCTCCCCTCCCATCTTAATATTGCCACTCAATCACCAATATGACTATAGGGGTTAATTATGATCTGTCTTGAACTCTTCCACAGACAAAAGGGTTAAATTATCAACAGGACTGAGATTATCTCCTAAAAACGTGCCATATTTTCAGGGGCTGTCTGTGTTACTCGTGCTGCTGTTCCTGCTATTACTGTGTTGATGGTGCTGTGTTGATGCTTGTGGGGCTGCCGTGCTGGAGATGTGCTGGTGGGGCTGCTGTGCTGGAGTTGATGCTGATGGTGCTGCCATGCTGGAGTTGGTGCTGGTGGGGCTGCTGTGCTGGAGTTGATGGTGCCATGCTGGAGTCAGTGCTTGTGGTGCTGTCATGCTGGAGTTGGTACTGCCATGCTGAGTTGATGCTGGTGGTGTTGCCATGTTGGAGCTGTTGGGGCTGCTGTGCTGGAGCTGTTGGGGCTGCTGTGCTGGAGCTTTTGGGGCTGCCATGCTGGAGCTGGTGGGGCTGGCCTCTAACCTGTGGGGAAATACCTCTGAGCACCCTGAAGAGGTTCTCCATGGCCATCAGTCTTATTTACATCTCAACTACTACTACCACATCTACAGCTACTACCACCCTTCTGAAATGTGAGTTAGAAATTTTTGGGTTCATCCCTCTTAACTTGGTGGAAAGTTTTGTCCTTTGGCAGCTTAAATGCTAAAGCAGATTAAGACTAGGATAGCAATACTGTGGCTCTGCATCCTCTCCAAATCACTTTTAAGCCAAGTTGAGATGGACAGAGTATAACAGTTGCTTCCTTACTTATGAAATTTTAATAGAGAATCCCTCACCCCATCCTTGGGTGGGAATAGGAGTTAGGGCTGGTGATGATAATAATGCCTAATGATGATAATTATGATCAGTGGTAGTGCTAGGCTCCATAACAAGATCATTCCATGACTAGGGTATACAAGGCCAGTTAACTTAATGGAGATACTCATTTTACTTGCTAATCAGCAATGCAATGACAATGATGATGATGATAGGATAGGATGATGCAGTGCCAGGAATCAATCCCTGGCACCATCAGGCTGACAGCCACAAAGCCTAATGAAAGCTTAAGCTGGTACCATAAGAATTTAATCTTGTCAACAACAATAGTTCTTAGTTCAGATGTTCGTAAGTGGGAGAGCAATTGTCTTTATTCCACCTAATACCAGATGGTTTTATTCAACTTAGAGTAATTGTTGGGGGTCTAAGGATAATAATGATCTTTATTTTTAAATTGTTTATTTATATTCATCTCTGCTCGGTTGTCCTAGTTTTTGCACCTTAACCATATATAACATGTTTGATTTTAATATGTTTCGTCCTTGCTTTTTGGGCCATACCTTACCTCATCCTTAGATGAGAAGAAGAGGTTAGGATGGTGATAATGATGACTGATGTTTAGTATTATAATGATTATGATGACTATAATAATAATGCTTATAATGATGATGATGATTGATGTGGTGAACGGCTCAGTCTGCGTTACCAGTGTCTACCCTGCATCATTTTCTGTTTCCCATAGCCCTTTCTTACTTTATAGTAATTGCTTGTTTTGCGTCCATTGTTTGTATTATTTTTTCATAAAGTAATCAGTTATCTTCTCTTGCATTTGCTTCCAGTAACTGCATAAAGTTTGCTCATTTCAAGTAAGCAGAGAATTTGTCCTTCTCTGTCTTTTATCTGTCTATTGCCAGACACCTGAATCTCATAAGGGTTGGCCACAAACATACTGCCTCCACATTGCTCAGTCTTCTGCCATTTGGCCGCCCTACCTCCAACTCACCCCCTCCCTCAAATCTCCCTCCACTCCATTCATCAGCCTTAGTCTCCTTCACGTCCCCTCCTTCTCCTCATTCACATACACCTTACTAGTCAGTGTCTCATTCTCCGTCCTCACTACATGGCCAAACCATCTCAAAATATTTCTCCCAACAGCATCACAGTGCTTCTTTTCCTCCTCATTTGTCTGTCTGTCCATAAAACTCTACACACTCCTCACTTCATTTTCACTGCTCTCACTCTTGACTTGTGTCTTCCAACTGAATTCAAGCTAAGCTTCACTTCCATGCTCACATCCCTGTTCTTTATCTCTGCTTTCAATGAGCCAGCAATCCTTCTATCCTGCTGTATGCTTTCAAGCAATTCCTTCCATCCTAACTTATCACACAACTTAAGTTGGAAAATATGCTGAAAAAATTTGTATGCACCTATAGTCCATGTTTGGAAGATTTTTTTTGGCAGCAGGTTAACTATGGAACTGTCTTCGTCAGTCAATTTCCCTCTGCCTATGGACTCCAGTCGTTTAATGTGTGCAGGAATCTGAAAATTAATGGATCTTTAATTTGACTCTCTTTTATTTATTTTTTCTTGCAGCTTCAGTTTATTCTCTGCGTGAAAAAAAGTACTGTCCTGAATAGCACTGAGAAATTAAAAACTAACGAGCATTCTTAGTTAATGTCCTTTTTTATCACAGATTAATGAGCATCTTGAGTTGTTTCCCTTCATTTTTATCCAAGAATAACAATCATTCTGAGTTGATTCCCTTCATTAAACATCCTCAGTTGATTCCCTTCATTAAACATCCTCAGTTGACTCCCTTCATTTATGCCAGAGATTAATGTAATGAGCATCCTGAGTTGTTTCCCTTCATTTATGCAAACATTTGGTGATAATACGGTTTACGTTTTTTGTTAATATTTTTTTCCTGTGGCCGACTACATTTATGGTTTTTTATGCCTTTTATTTCTCTTGATTTATACTTTAGTCAGTTTGTTTTCACCTGTCAGAGATTCATAATGTCTTAGCTTGGATGATGGCCAAGTGCAGTCAGACTGGAGACTTAATTTGACTAGTAACCAAGGAGGCTCATCCGTACCTCATCACAAAGGCTTATTGAATTTTACACACCTGCAACATAGTATTTAGATTATAAAAGTTACCTAGTTCTGTCAGATGAAAACAAACTGACCATAGTTATTTACGTGTTGATTGTAAGTAATCTTCCCACTATCCAACGTAATAGAGCCAAAGGCATGACCGGAAAGTGGTCGTATCCGGATAGTGGCCCTGAAGCTCCCGCACCAGTCATTCATGACCCTAACCTAACCTAAATCAGAAAACCACCTACCTACCTCGCTACCAGACAT
Source organism: Birgus latro (assembly GCA_018397915.1). NCBI lineage: Eukaryota > Metazoa > Arthropoda > Malacostraca > Decapoda > Coenobitidae > Birgus > Birgus latro. The sequence goes on along the minus strand of JAGKTI010009256.1, from coordinate 343 downwards.
GCATAGCACTTATTTAAGGCCCCTTTCACATAAATAATGCACACAAAGCATGAATTAATTGAATTTTAACCGAAAAATGATTTTGAGGTGAGTAAGGCATGTGTTCACAACTTGCCATCATAGTGTAAGTATCAGACATGGAAATCACTATGAAAATCACCCTTTCTCACATCCTGTGCACTAAAATAATGAACACAAAGCATGAATTCATTTAATTTTAACCTAAAAAGGATGAATTTGTGGTAAGTAAGGCATCGGTGTTCACTGAGTTGGCAGCTTAGTGTAAGTAAGTATCGGACGTGGCAGCCACTATAAAAATCATCATTTCTCACATTTTATGCAC
>JAGKTI010009255.1:19494-31426 GCA_018397915.1 Birgus latro | reverse complement strand
ATACAGTCCATTAGTTTAATACGCGAGTTTCTACGACTTGAAATGCCTTGAGCGCATAAGGGGGAAATAAATAATCAATAGTGCACGAGATTTTGAAAACGCAAAATCGGGGCGGCAGAGTGAGCCAAATCTGCTGTCACGACAAGGAGCGCGACCTACCCTTGTAGAGCATGAGAGGAAGTGGCCATGGATAGTGAAGATCTACCAATCCGAAATGTGTGCAAAATACTGAAGTCTTTGATGAGTTTAAAGATCAAGTAAAGATAAACACTTGAGAGCTCAAGAGGTTCTGGATGCCATACAAAACAGCCCCCATTACTACCGAGACAGGCATGCTGAGGGAGTGAATAGAAGGCATCAGACTCTGATCACTATCTTCTTTACCCCACCACATGAAGAAGATCCAGAGCCCTCATCATCAGCCGAGGATGACGAAGATGGTGCTTTTGTTGTGCCTGCCTTGGACTTTGAGGGGTTCATGACTGAGGCATGTTGGTGGTGGTGGAAGTGATGTGATGGAGTTGGGCAATGTGACGGATACTGGGGCCAGGGCACCGTAACTGCCTCACCCTGTCTCAGAACCCCATCTCTTCAAGTCAACTAAGCCTTTCCTACATAGATTTTAAGGCAAGTGGGTATTGTGTGGGTTATACTTACTGTGCACATGTGTTTAATGTCTCATAACACATAGGCAAAATGACAGACTAGGGTCCAAAGGGGTAACTTTTGAGGGGGCCACCCCACCAATTAGAATTTTCCCCATAAGGTATGTTATTTGTACAGCGTGAAATTTCTAGGGAGCGGGATCTACCACCCAAATTCTCGCATATTACAGGAATAGACAGTGTATATACAGTATATACATAAAATGCAATGCAATATAAAGGCAATCCAACAATAGAGTCCCAACTTAGACATGCAAGGGGAATCATTACCAAATCTAAATGAAAATAAGAAATACCTGTACAATGCTGACCCTCATTTAACAATCATCCATTATAATGCACAATTATTTGCTTCAAAGATCGTAACATTTTAACATAATTTTTCATTTTGCAATCATTTTTCTCACATGTACAATAACTACAGTGCTAAATCTGTTATATGATCAGTCTTCAAAGACACATCCCAATCACAGAACAAGACCCTGCTGTACCTTAAAATAGTCTTGTCCTAAATGTAACATGTGTTTCCATTATTGGAGAGTATAATAATTACAGTAATTTAAGTATCTCCTTATTCTGTTTTTGGTTCCATGATATTCTGAACTTATCACCAGGGTGTGCAATGCATAACTGTTGTAGCAGAACCTTAGAGTACAAATAATGAAAGGCAGAGACAAAGAAAGATAGTGTACTATACGTGTACTATATTTACAAAGGGTGTCTGTACTCAACATTCATTTGTTCTAGCTTATGACATGTTCCTGTAGTTTGTCAGTCCCTAACTGAACCCTAAACTTTTCACTATATAGGACACACTCCAGCATCCTTACTCATGCAAAAGCCATTACTGTTCAAATGATGGAAATGACAGCATTTACCGTACTCTTTTTTTTTTAATATAGTACTGCATTACACTTCCCACTACTATGTATGTACTTAAATCTTCTATTTGGGATAATACTAAATGAATATAGTCCTATGAAGGAAAAGCTGAACTTCCCGAAGGTTAATTGGTCTTTGCAGAAAAAAAAAAATATCTTAATGATACAGGATACAGATGACTGACTTCAGGCAGCCCAGTTATGTAATTCATTCTTTTACTGTAATTCATCCACTATTTGTCTGTTCTATGACTGACCAAAGATAACTACTGCTGTTTTCTATCAGCTGGCTTTCTGTGCCTCCAACTGATAAGATTCCAGTTAAAATTCTTTAAATCAAACTAAAAAAATTCAAGTTATGAGGAAAGACTTACAAGCAGTATTATGGTAATATCTACTGAACATACAATACACACAATAACTTCATTACAACCAACAAGAGGCTTATACAGATGTTTCTCACTCAAAGTTACTGTAGTTGCATTTCCAGTTATCTGAGTTACTGATAAACATAACTCATATCTCATAAAACTGTTCATCTTTCCCCATAAAGTTGCTTTCACGCTAGAAAGTTGGTTTCAAGTCAGAAATGGCTGGCAGATACATACCTTCATTTCAATCATGAGCTAAAAACATGCAACAGCACCAATTAAAGTTGGACAGCACAAAGTGAGATTATGCCTGCATGCATCCTACATGTTGAAAGAACACTCTGTACATGGACAAATAAAACATGCAGGATCATGACACACAAAACTGCACCAATGTAAAAGATGTGCAGGTCATGTAAAAATGACCTGCACTTGTTTACCTTCCGGACGTGAAAGCAGTACCGTTGGCAGCCCCAAAGGTTGAAAGGGTAACAGCCAACGGCATAAGGAAGGCTGCCCACCCCAACACACGGTTCCCAAAGGTCTAGAGCATCCACCAGCAGCACAAGAGAATGCACAGAATAAGCAGCGTTAGTGGCCAAGAGAATATACCGTAACTGACAGCCACACACAATGATTTTTTGTTTTATTCTTGCTCCCACCAATGATTTTTTTTTTTAATACGTTGGAGAGACCTTTCATAAAGAATGAGTTTAAGCACAGTTTCCAGCTCCTTCAGTTTGAGAGGATCCCCAGGATCAAGTAAAAATCATTCATAAGCAGCAAGAATAAAATACAGTACATCATTGAAGTAAATGCATTAAAACTTCAAATCACATTGGGAAATGGAACTCTAATTTTTTATGATATTTTCTGAAGCACATGGTGTAAATGTCCCTGACTGCACTCTGTAATGCAGGATGCAGGTGTTCCATAATGATCATCAGAAATTATGTAGCTTGCCTTTCCCCTCATGATTAAAGTTTTAAGCACACAGCCATAAGTACCGGTACTGTATAAAAGAATAGGATGGGAAATGGAGAGAAAATCTGGTGACAGAGGACAGGAGACGATAAAATAAATGTATAAAAACATGGCATGGTTTCCAAAAAGTATACAGTGCCCACTAGCAAGAAACAGGATTGGAAAGGAAGAAAAAAATCAGATGATAAGGGGATAAGAAATGACATACTGTATATTAACATAAGAAATAAAGCGGTTGGTTCCCAGAAGTATAAAGCACTTACTGGCAACAAGGAGTAACCAAACAGTAATCAGAAAGTAAGATGACTGTATAAATGTAGGAAAGCACAGCAGCTGGTTCCCAAAAGTGTCAAGCACCCACTTGTACAAAAGAAGAAGCAAGAAAATAAACAGAATAACACTGAAATATTTGTAGGAAAACAAAGCTCCTTGTTCCCAAAAATGTAAAGTACCCACTTGCAACATAAGAAAAGTCAAACGGTAAACAGAAAGTGTTACATGAAGGCTTGTAAAGCAGAGGATGAAATCAAATAAATTACAGAAAACCACGATGAAATAAAAGACACTGACAACGCATAAGCCACAATTAAGGATGAAGGAGTTTAGATGACATGATACAATACCAGTGAGGGAACCAAGAAAGAGTAACTACCTATACAGGATGACAAAGCCTGATTCTGGTGGAAAAATGAATGACTACATGATGACAAAACAAGAACAAGTTATTCGTGAAGATGCAAATAATGAATGAAAACAGGATGAAAGAGCTGAGAGACATGATACTGGTGAAGACTGAATAACTACGGGATGACAACTGACATGACGGAGCTGAGAATGAATAACTAATGGATGGCAGAACCAACAAAATCTACCAAGACAGTACCAAAACACCCCAGTTACTACAACAGCAATGAGAGAGATCAGGATGGAACTACCTATGAAACCAAACACAAAATACAAGAATTAAAGTTATGGTTACACAGCTTCTTAACCTTTTCAGCTTGGTTACATCTTTCAGCTTTCCAGGCCAAGGCCAAGTAAAACTCTTTGGTAGATGCTAGAATAAAATAACTGACATCACTGGACTGAAACGGATAAGTGTGTTGCGAGTGAGAGAGGTGCTGTAGTAGTAGTAGTTGTTCCCTAGGCAGTCTGGTCGAACAGCCCCGAGTCCCTAAGGAAGGCCATGGCCGAGATCGGGCTTTCCCACAGAGCTCTCAAGGAGTGTATGTTGTGCTGTTGGCGTAGGTGATTGTGTGCATTGCAGTCTTCCATGAAGTGCTTAATTGTATGGGGTGCTGTGTTACATCCTGGACAAGTGTCAGTGACGGAGTCATCCAGGCTCTTCTGATAACTTAAGAGGGCTGGATGATGCTCACATCTCAGCCTGTCCAGGTGGACCCAGCCCTCACGAGGGAGATAGCGTTCAGAAGGATGTATATCAGGAGGCCGTGCATGCAGCTTTGCATTATCTTTGAGTGACTGAATGGAACGGCGAATTATTTGAGCATGAATATGCTTCTGGAAGCTGGTCTGAGGCGGGCAGGGAGGAAGAGATGATAGTATTTGTGTATGATATCGTGTGATGGGTGTTGTTTTGATATTCCTTGGTGTGTGTGGATGTGCTGCCATGTAGTGTAGTGGATGTTGTGGGTTTGTGGAGGCTGCATCAAGAATTTGGGTGCCTCTCATGTCTAGATGATCCTTGACTTTGAGGACTTTGGTTTCTTGGTGTAGGTGGTCTGTACGTGTAATAGCTGTGCAGCCTGTGATTATTTTTAGGGCCTTGTTTTGTATGGTCTGAAGAGTGTTATAGTGTGTTTTAGTGAGGTTAGAAGCCCAAGCAGGGCTTGCATAATTCATCACTGAACGTATATATCGTTTGTATACTATGGTGGTGGTTTCTCTGTTGTGTCCAAATGTTGTATGGGCAAGTGACTTCAAGGCATTGAGTCTAGGTGTTAATTTATTTTTGATGTTTGTGATGTGTTGTTTAAATGACATTGATGTATTGTATGTTACACCAAGGATTTTGGGTGTGTGTGTGTGTGGTAGGAGAGTGTTGTCTATGGTGAGGTGTGGAATGTGACTGTGTTCTGCTGTCCAGTTTGTGAAAAGGGTCACTGTTGATTTAGCTGGGGCTATTTTAAGTCTGTTTGTGATGAACCATTCGTGTAGTGTGTTGAGGTAAGGTTGGAGGATGTGTGCGGCTGTGTTTGCATTTTGGTGTGTGCATGTGTTATGTCGTCTGCATAGGAAGCTATGTGTATTTGTTGTGTGGGAGGTGTGGGTATGTCATGCATGTATAGGCTGAAGAGTGTAGGGGACAAAACAGATCCTTGGGGGACACCATTTGTGAAGTTTCTGATGTTCGAGGACTGACCAGCAAAAGTTACATGTTCATATTTCCCTGCTAAGTAGTTTGCCAGCCATCTTTTTGTGTTATTGTGCATGTTTGTGTTGAGTATTTTGTTTGTGAGGTTGTGGTGGGGGATGGAATCAAAAGCTTTACTAACGTCTAGTGTGACAAGGAGTGCTGTGGTGGCCTAGCTGAATTCATGCCATCAAAAACTCTCTGTGTAAGGTCTGTAAGAAGAGTGTTTGTGGAGTGCAGTGGCCTAAAACCATGTTGTGATGGGGCTAGGGGTGTGTGAGGTGCAACTAGTTGTAGTACCAGTCTTTCAGTGACTTTGGAGGGGGTGCAGAGGAGTGTGATGGGGCAGTGTGAGGAAGGTAATGTGGGGTCTTTGTTGGGTTTGGGGATAGTGATGATAATGCCATGCTTCCAGATGTTGGGTATTATGTTGTGTGAGTAGCTGTAGTTTGATTTGTTGGTGAGTGCTTGTATGCCTTGTAGTCCAAGGTGTTTAAGGTGTATGTTGCTTATGTTGTCTGGTTCACAGGCAGATGAATGCTTGAGGTTGCTGATGATGTGCTTCCTATGGTTGTAAGTGAAAGGTGCGAAGTTTGGGTCTGTGGGGAATTGTCTCTTACGTTGGATAATAAGTCGGTTGTCATGATGGGGGTTTAGATGGCTGACATGTGAAAAGTGATTGATGAGAGCGTTTGCTTGTTGTTTGTTTGAAGGTATGGTGTTTGTCGCTGTGATGGCAGCGTGTAATTGCGTAGTGTTGCTGTAGGAGAGTGTGATGCTGTTTAGTGTTTTGTAGAGCTTGCTGGTGTTTATTTTGTGATCAAGTGATTGGAGATAATTATTTCAATTTAATATTTGCTGTTCTGATATTTTATTGTTTATTTGAGTGTTAAGTTCTTGTATTTGGTGTATGGTGTCATGCGTATGTGGTGTTCGGGAGTGTCGCAGTGTGTCCCGTTGTCTGATGAGGCCCTGAATTTGTGGTGTGATATTGGGGTTGTGTCTTTTTCTGTTGCCTCTAGGGATGTGTCTTTTGTCTGCATTTTGTATAACTGTATTGAAAGTGTGCACAGCGGTGTTGATGTTTGTGATGGATGTACTGTTTAATGTTTCAAAGTGTTGTTCTGTTTCAGCCGTGAAGGCCTCCCAGTTGGCTCTCTTATAATTAGTGTATGTGTGTCTGTGGCCAGCCGGGGTGATTCTGGTTTTGGTAGTGATGATGACCGGGAGGTGGCTCTGGCCACTCTCCAGGAAGTTGTGGGGAACAGGTTTGGAGGACAGAAAGTGATGTCTGGGGATGATGGGAGGAAGAGGACTTGGTGTGGGATATGAGTATGATGATTGGGATGACTGAGTATGAAAAGATGATCTGTCTGGGTTTGTAGTGCCAGCCCTCTGTCTGTGTCAGGGTTGTTGACATACCAGGCTGACGCCTTGGCATTGAAATCACCACCCAGGATGATGTTGGGTATGTTTGTGATGTGGCGTATTTGTGGAGGGTAATTGTGTGGTACTGTGGGGGATGATTGGGGGAGAATGTATATGTTGGCGATTGTTGTGTGTGATTTGTTACCAATGCTTATTTTAATTGACTGTATTTCTGTTGTAGTGTCATGTGGGGGAGAAGTGACTTTGTGTGTGCACTGGTATCTGAAAAGTTGACGGATTTGTTTACCAGGGTGATGAGTCCACCGCCATCACCGTCGGCCCGGTCTTGTCTGATGATGGGGAAATTATGAAATGTAGGTGTTTTTTGTGTTGTGCGTAGTTTTGCTTCTTGTAAGATGGCAATGTGTATGTTGTGTTGTTTGATGAATTGTGTGAGTTCTTGTTTTTGTGTGTTTATGCCATCTATGTTTAGTTGGAGAATGTATATGTTATGTGTGCGGTGTTTATGTTATGTGTGCTGAAGGATTGTCTGTTGTGTGAGGTACTATGACAAGATAAGCATTACAGTGGAGGAAAAGTATGCTGCATGAGTGAGAAACTGGATGTAAATAACAGTGCTATGATGAGAGGGCCAGTATTACAGTGAGGGCAGAGTGGATAGGTTGTGAACTGTTGTTTGTGCTAAAGCTGCAGTACAGAGGAGTGCTAGTGCATGTGTAGTAAGTATATGACTGTTGAGGAGAGGTTGTTTGTCAATGTGGTGCATGTGAGGTAAGTAAGCTGTGCAAAGTGCATCTGTGTTGAGTGGAAAGCATACACAGATACTGATTAAGGAACCCTGGGGACTGTTTCACATCAGATACTTGATAAAAAAAATCTGAACCTTTGAACATGAGATGAGTGATAATGAACAGCAGGCAAAACCTTTCCTGTCTAGTATCTCATGAATGTGAGTGTGTGTGTGTTTACCTAGTTGTATTTACCTAGCTGTAATGTACAGGAAATGAGCTATACTTGTGGGGTCTCGTCTCTGTTTCTCAGTAAGTCAAATTTTCTTTTAACTCGCTTAAGTTTTTAGACTGGACAATCTCCTTGTCCAGGCTATTCCACTTGTTTTATGCATCTATATGGGAAACTATATTTCTTGATATCCTTCAAGCAACTTGGCTTTTTCAGTTTCATTCTGTCTCTCTTACTCTCCCATCCCATACAAACAGATCTTCTCTGTCAATTTTTCCTACTCCCATCCTGGCCCTGAACACTGCAATCATGTCACCCCTCTCTCTCCTTTCTTCTATGGAAGACAGGTCTTTCTAAGGAAGGCAGGTGTGTGTGTGTGTGTGTGTATTTACCTATTTGTAGTACACAGGAATTGAGCTAAGCTCGTGTTGTCCTGTCTCCATATCTACATTTATCTAGTCTAGTTTTAAGCACATGAATGTTTTTTGCCGGCACCACCTCTTCATCTAAGTCATTCCAAATACTTATGTTTCTGTTCGGGAAACTGAACCTTTTAAGATCATTAAGACATCTACTTTTCTTCAACTTGAAGCCATGACTCCTTGTTCTTGCATCAGCCAACACAAAAAGATCCTCTCTATCCACCCTTTCCAATTCTCTTACATTTCTAAATATCGTGATCAAGTCACCCCTTTCGCTTCTCTCGCAGTGTTGGTAACATCAGTTTTTCCAATCTCTCCTCATAGGTGAGTTCTCTTAAACATGGTATCATCCTCGTTGCCATCTGTTGCACCCTCTCTAGTTGATCAATATGTGTCTTCAAATGAGGTGACCATACCACAGCTGCATACTCTAGTCTTGGTCTTATCATGGTCACTATGAACTCCCTCAGCATTTCCTCATCCATACAATTAAAAGCCACTCTCATGTTGGTCAGTAATCCATAAGTTCCTCCAATGATTTTGTTTATATGCTTTACCAATGACAAGTCATCCTGAATAATCACTCCCAAGTCATTCTCATCCTTTCTTTTACTAATTGTCCCATTGCCCATTTTATATGTCCAGTGCAGTCTTTTTTCACTCATTCCCATTTCTAATACATGACAATTCTTGGCATTAAAATCCATTTTCCAAGTCTGGTTCCAGCCGTGGAGTTTGTCCAAGTCCTCTTGCAGTTTTTTACAACTATCAATACATTTAATCTGCAAACATACTCATGTAACTATTCAAACCCTCTGGCAAATCATTTACATATATCAGAAACATTACTGGGGCCAAGACAGTACCCTGGGGTACTCCACTAGTCACGTCTCTCTATTGTGAAACATCGTCACTTATCACTGTTCTCATCTGTCTTCCTATCAATAATCTCCCATTCACTGTAATAGTTTCCCATGCACCCCTCCAAAGGTCTTCAACTTCCACAGCAGTCTCCAATAGGGCACCCTGTCAAATGTTTTCTTGAGATCAAGATATGCACAATCTGCCCATTCCTCTCTTTCTTGTATGATAATCTATTACCCTACTGTAGAAACTTAACAGGTTAGTAAAACATGATCTTCCTTCCCCAAAAACCAAATTGTCTTGGTGTTATCACATCATTTTCTTCTAAATGCTTTATCCATCTTTTTTTATTAAGTTTCTCACAGATTTTACAAACAATACTAGTAAGTGATACAGGTCTGTAATTGAGTGGATCTTCCCTATCTCCTCCCTTGAAGATTTGCACAATACAGTACTTGCTCTTTTCCAATCTTTAGGTAACTGCCCATTTTCCAGTGAGGTCTTAATGATGACATACACAGGCCACACTAACTGGTCTACACAATCCCTTAAAATCCATCCAGCCACACCATCTGGTCCCACTGTTTTTCTCACATCTAGATCCCTCATCAGCCATAGCACCTTATTCACATTAACTGTAATTTTTGCCATTCCCATCATCCTGGGTTCCATTTCAGGTTCCCGAATTCCTCCTCCAACACAGAGACTGACTGCAGTTTGTTGTTCATTATTTCGCACAATTCTTCTTTTCTTTCGTAGTTTCATCTCCATCCCTCAATCGTATTATATTGTCCTAATTTCATTATACCATTTACAAACCTATAAAAAAGTTTCGTCTCTTTTTTACATTTAGTCATATCTTTTTCGTATTTCCTTTCTTCTTCTCTCTGCACCCTTACATACTCATTTCTTACCTGCTTGTACTTCTCCCAAGCCCTTTCACTATACCTTCTTCTTACTTTATTCCATGCTCTTTTTCTTGCCTCATGCGCCATTCCACATCTGTTGTTAAACCATTCTTTCTTCCTTTCCATAGCTGCGGAAAATTTTGGGACATACTGTATTTACTAACTCCTGTTTTATATACTTCTATCAAAAACTCATATTTCTCATCAACATTTTACTCCAGTCTCCATTTTGGAAAAAGTTCCTCAGGGAAGCAGAGTCTGCTTTCCCATAATTGTATCTATTTTCTCTGTGCTTTTCATTTCTTTCTCCTTCCCTTACTCCTGCCACTTCCATCTAAATAACCAGATGATCACATTTATCAAAGAAGCATTGGTAGGTTATGTTCCTCACATCATTTGGGTCCTTTGCGAATACTAAGTCGAGCCTTGATGCTTCATCGTCACCCCTAATTCTTTAATTAATTGGGTTAACAAGTTTTCCATCACCAATTCCATTAATATATTTCCCCACGATTCCTCATTGTTCTCAGCATCCATACTTTCCCAGTCAACTGCTCTACAGTTAAAATCTCCCATTATTATTATTATTCTATTTCTCCATTCAATTAACATCTTTAGTTTAATAATGGATTCTCTTAATTAACTGTTTGTAATATTCTTTAGCCCATGCCCTAGTTTGGGGGGGCATATAAAATACTATTACATCTATTTTTTCTCCATAACCATCCTTTACTTCAGTTCCCAAAAGTTCAGCCATGGTATATTCAATTTCTATATATTTTGCTCTTAGGTCAATGGTTAAAATCATTATACCTCCCCCAAACTTGCTTTCTTTATTTTTCCTCCAAATGTTATAATTGTTCCATCCAAATAATTTTGTACTGTATCAACATTCCAGAGCAATTTAGTCTCCACCAAGCAAACAATTTCAGGTTTATTTTCATTCATGTAGTCTCCAAACTCCCCTTTCTTAGATATTAACCCATCTACATTACTATACATGATACTCAGATTTACTGCACTGATTTTATCCTTACTCATTCTCTCTTCTATCATATTCATATCCATCCCCTTTGTTTCCTTCACTTCTAGTTCCTCACATACCACTTCCTTACTTTCATATCCATCACTCTCCAAAAAATAAGTTTACATTCTTCCCCTGCCCTCCTGTCATTTTTTTTCCTTTACTTGTTCCTTCAAAGACTTTAAAATTTTCATTCTTCTTCATTCAGATCTTTTCTTACTATAATATTTTCCATCCCTGCCTCTTTAATTAGTTTCCAGGTCACTTTAAGTATATCATTTACTACATTTTCTGATTACAGCTTAACTCTCATTGGTCTTACTTCCCCTTTCTTATATGGCCCTATCCTCCTTACTTCCTCAATTTCTTTTTCCCACTTGTTTCCTTTGGGATTGATCTTTCTCAATATATTTCTCACATGATTCAAGTCTCTCTCGAGTCTCTCAGACAACCTTTTCTTCCTCCTCCCTGTTTGCAAATATTACCATACATCTGTTCCTTTCTACAGTTTCACTGTTTTCTCTTTTTTCTTCAACATTTTCACTACATTTTCTTCAGTTTTTTTCTTGTCCATTTCCCCTTCTTCCTGAATGATTTCCCTTAAGCTAACCACTTCTTTCTGTTCTTCCACATGTGCCCACTTTGCCTTTTGCTCTTTTAACACATCACTCACCTTCTCCATTTTGTTACTGCTCTCTTCTAGCTTTCTCCTTAATTTGATATTCTCTTGTTTCAAATTCTCGATCTCCTGGTTCGCCGTCTCATTGGTCTGTATCAGACTCTGTATAGTGTTTTCAGCATTTTCAGGCATGTTTCTTGATACTGTATCCTCCACTTTCTTTTCTATTTCACTAATTCTCGTAACCAACGTTTTGACTAAATCCATCACGTTTGTTTCACTGTCAAATCCTGGAAATTCCGGTCCCTCAATGTTTACATTGTCGGACGTGTTTGAGGTTGGTTACAGTACCAAACAGCTGCTACTGATACTCCTATAAACATTCATGTATGTATGTGTGTGTGTGTGTGTGTGTGTGTGTGTTTTGAGAGAGAGAGAGAGAGAGAGAGAGAGAGAGGGGGGGGGGGGGGG
>JAGKTI010009255.1:0-19442 GCA_018397915.1 Birgus latro | reverse complement strand
GGAGACCCTCACTCCACCTCCCATATCTTCTCCACAGATAAGTGGATATGTGTTTGTCTGCCAGCTGCTTCACTAACTTCTCACTCAAAATTTCAATTTCTGAGCAACTGTATACCAGAGAATATTTCCCAGGTGTGTGGTAGGTGGTGGCAACCATCATCTACTCACTTGTTGTGCTGCCTACTTCTTCCTTCACCTTTATCATTCTTTTTCTGTGTCTGCCCACGTCTCTTCCTATTTCTCCCACCTTTCCTGCCACTTTTTATTACTCAGGTAGCTTTAAATTGAGTGATAAGCTTAATGATTTCCTGTAAGCCAAGAAACCATTTACAATGCCTGGGTTGTAACCATATGATCAGCCCATACGTGTTTTCTACATGTCAACAAGTGGGTTGGCCGAAGGTTAGAGCCCCTCCCCAAAAAACAACTAACACAAGGTCAAACAGCCACCCCTTATAGGATTGTCATCTGCCTATAGTTAGACAGATAGACAGCATGTGTTATACATGAGATACAAAAGTAGTGATTAACATTTTCAGACGTGGCTGGCCATATCCAGTGTATTCCCTTAAGGACACAAATTCCACAATAAACTATACCAGGAAAGTGATGGGATTTATAATCTACAGCTCATACCCTTTAATCATAGCACACACCTCAGGTTATAAGCTTTCCTACTCTTCAGATTGTTATAATCACAGACAAACCTAATAAAAACAACTTAAAATTCAAAGTTGCAATGCTCTAAGCACTGTAAAGTCTGCCCTTAAAGCAAATTAAAATCCACATAGAGACACATTCATGAGTTGAAAGTGTTACCAGTAAGTGTGTTGTGTGAGATGTGTGAGTGGTGTGTGCTGAATAAGGAGTAAGTTTGTTGTTAATCATGTATTGAGTGAGGAGGCGCATGTGTGCTGAAACTGGTAAAATGAGGAAGTGGCAAATAGGTATGCAATGAGTGGTGTGTATGTACTGTATGTTGTGTGAAGTGCATGTGAGTGTTGTGTAACTAAGTAAAATTACCATGATAGCACAATGAATCTTGTGTGAGTTCTAATATGCAATGGTACTGATTTCAAGAAGGGTTATGTCTTAGATGGAGCATCTGTATCATAAAATATATTACTTCTGCACAAACAGTGCCTTCCATTGAAGGTTCATTAGGTGCAGAAACAGGCTGGTAATTGCAGATACCCAAGACTGCTGCAACATTAAGTATATAATCACAAGAGAGATGCTATATGGCACAATGCTTCCAAAAACTATCCTTCCTTCTCCATCTTTTTATTCTGATATTGGATGAAATTTTGAAACTACTGTGTTCTCTAGTAAATTTTCATTTAAATGTATGCCTTCTGCTATTTTTACTAATACACCATCAAGAAAGAACTTTACAAATGAAAGACTGTACAATGAGAAACATTTTCCTTTTGGAGGGGAGGGTGGGGGGGAAATCAAGGTGAAACTATCAGTCACCTCAGCAGGGATGCTGTTGTTGTTGTGTAGATTCGTCCACCTTCTGAGAAGAGTGGACACGGGCAGATGGGGGAAGCCCGTCATTAAGGATGCTTTTTGGAGATAAAGTTGTGTTTGAATATATCACTCCACTTTTTAGTGGAAACTTTGCTGGATATCAAAGATCCTATCACTAATCACATTGATAATCAATGATCCCTGTCTCTACTTCTCATAATGAAGTCAGTATTTATACCTTAACTGTACACTAGACAGGCCAAAGCCCTAACATCAAGAACCACAGACCCATGTTAGCTGCTTGCACTTAAGATGATTAAATTATCCCTTCACCACTACAAGAGGAAAGCTGACTCTTCTCTCTTTCGAAAAGTGCCAGAAGACAGGCAGGAAAGCAAGCAGATTCAATGCTGGACAGACCTCCCCGCTGTAAATGCTGATCCATTGGCAGCCCCGAATGTGGACAAGGTGACAGAAAGGATCATGAGCATCCCTCCGGCCACTCCAAGCAGCTTCTCACCATACAACTACAACAGGTGGGGAAACATGGGATGGGAGAGGTGGTTATGAGGGAAGTATTAAACTACATCAGTAAGAGCCTTTAGTAACTGTAGGGTAAAATTAATTCAATAAAATAATTATTGTTACCTTAACTAAAACTTCAAATAAATTTTCAGCATGGTGAAACAGATTATGCAAAAAAAAAAAAATACATCATATACAAATAACTAAGTATGGTAAAATAAATTATGAAAATAAAAAATAATATTGAAACAGATTATGCAGAAAAAATACATCGTATAAAAATAACTAAATATGGTAAACTAAATTATGCAGGAAATATAAATTAAAAAATACATACTGTAAGAATGGTGGATCAGAGTATGCAGAAAAAATATGAAATATAAATGAAAAACAAATAATGAAAATAAAAACTACAACAAATAAACGTCACTTTTCCAAAGCAACACTGCCACTGCCAGAACTACTTGCTATAGATATGCACTGGGGAAAAGCACAAAAAAAGAAAATTAACATAAATTGAATACTATGTAATAAATGAAAACTGGGAATACATAATGTATAATGCCATGCCAAGCGATAAAAAAATTAAGCTGAAGTATAGTATACTACTGTACTCTGTTTCTATTTCTATATTAAAAATAAAAAAGTAAAATAAAAAATCAGAATGATTATCAAAATGAACACCACCCTCCCAAAAAAAAAGTGAATATGAACATGACCCTGCCATACAGCACTACATTGCATCACACCAACATTACCATCTAATAACAAAAATAGTGAATAAAAAACTTTTTTTTAGAATTTATGGTAGGTGGGGGCGCTCACCATCCATTCACTCGATGTAGTGCTGCTCTCAGGTGTCTGCTCTTTCCTCTTCTCCATCCATCTTTTCTGCCATCCTCTTGTCTCTCTTTCCCTCATTTCTTCCTCGTCCTTCTGCCAACAGGTGACTTTACACTCCCTCTTCTGTCTTTCTTTCTCTCATTCTTTCCTCTTCCTTCTGTCTGTGGGTAACTCTACACTGAGTGACAAGCCAAAAGGTTTCCTGTACACCAAGAAACCATGTACTATGCTGGGTGGTAACCATACAACCAAATTTTGGCACCTGGTGGTTTAGTGGGTAATTAAGGTGCTCCAAGTGGATTGAGCTGGTGAAGGTTTATATCCAAGGGGTGGTTGGGGTTTATTGCTCATGTAATGCCACTCAAGGATGAGTGAGGCTGGTCACTCTCATCTTAAATGTCAGGACACCCGTGCCTAGCCCCGGAATCCTATGCTCCTCATAGGGCGACATGGACTGGATGATGGATGGATGAATGGACTTGAAAGAAGTCTCTGGCAGAAAAATAAAATTAGCTAAAGGCCAAATTACATTAACTTCTCTGATATGGCCTTTTTTTATATTTCATTCTTGCTACTACCAGACATTTTATTTTATTCAGTTTGTGGGAGGACCCTAGTGGTGCGGGGATTAATTAAAGATATTATGGTAGGTGGGGACATTCACCATCCATTCCCTCAATGTAGTGCTGCTCTCGAGTGCCTGTCTTTTCCTCTCTCCTTCCTTCCTCTTCTGTCTTTCTCTCTTTCATTCCTTCCTCTTCCTTCTGTCTACTGGTGACTCTACACTGAATGACAGGCTAAATGGTTTCCTGTACACCAGGACACCATTTACTATGCTGAGTGGTAACCATACAGTATAACCAAATTATGGTGCCTGGTGGTTTAATGGGTAATTAGGGAGCTCCAATCAGACTGAGGTAGTGCAGGTTTATATCCAAGGGATGATTGGGGTTTATTGCTCACATAATGCCACTCAGATGAGTGAGGCTGGCCACTCTCATCTTAAATGTCTGGACCAACTTGCCTAGCCAGCCCTGGGCTCCTATGCTCCTCATGGAGCAACACTGGATTAGGTGATGATGATGATGATGATTAACCATTCCATTACTAAGGCACTCCCCAAAACTAAGTAAAACTGCCTGAAGATGGCATAAATAAATTAAAAGAAAAGTCCCTGACTGATTGATTGATTGTCTGATTATATTAAAAAGAACATGGCAGCACAACAACGTCACTGCCACCATACAATAATATTAACAACTAAGTCCCCAATCGAGAGGTTTACAAAACCTACCCTATAGCCTGCCATCAACATACTCACCACAGCAACAGTCTCAGAAGCTAGCAATTCCTCTGGGCTCATGACGGCCAGGTAGGAAATGTTGACCAGCAGGTAGCATACTGTCACCAGCGGTAGGCCTATCAAGATGGCACGAGGAAGGTCCCTACAGAAAAGACATGTAAATAAGGTATTGTTTGGATATTCTTTTTTGTTACTATCCCTCTGGATCACCTGAATACAGTATAAGAAAAAGGTTTAGAATGATGATAATTATTACCATACAGTATAGGAGAATCTGGAGGGCTGAATGAGATACAATCGAGATGCTGAAACTCCTATGCATTTAATAAACTTTTTGGAATATTAACATGCAGTAGTATAAAGCAGAGGCATTTTATGTTACCCTACAAATGCAAAACCGACATGGATGGGGTAAGCAAAGAGCTTGTAGTACAAACATTACACATAGGAGTAAAGAATGAATAAGAATGCAAGGTTCTAGGAATGACTGTCTGACTACTGTACTGCACTATGATGTATTACTGTGGCCAGAAGTAATGATCCACCCTCCTCTGGTCAGCCCCTGATTGTTGCAGCAGCTATCATGACACTACAAATGCCTGCTTTACATTTATGCCAATTTATGGCTTGAGTTAATCAGTATAACTGAAGTAACATTTATGGCAAGAGTAATGTATGACTCTTAACATGAATATGTGGAATATGGATTTATATAACTGTACAATATTATTTTCTTTATTTCTATATCAAGATGCAGTCACACATGCACTTGTCCTGGCTGAAAATCACCAGCGGTAAACTACCATGCCAATTTTGTAGGAATCTGCTGCCAGTTTTGGTCATATGGAGTTCAGCCGAGTCTTATACCATGTCAGCTTGTCTGTCTAATTCGCAATGACACCAACTAATACTTGTACAATGACAACACCTCAGAATCCACAATTACATGTACACACAAAAAAATGGATGAGCACATTGTAGTCTAAGCCACACTCTTAGACCTACAGAAAAACAAACAAAAGGAGAAAGAAAGAAAGTGCCAAAATACTGTAGTGGACTTGAATTGTGACCTCACTAGGCCACTGTACAAAAGGCCTTTCCCATTTCCCAAACCCACAGGCCGACCTTTTGTTTTTCTGTAATGTTCTGTCATGATTTCAGTATGCTTACTTCTGTGAATTTATGTACACTGAACTGCTGATTACATCAATATTTAATTCCACAGTATCATTTTAGACAAAAATCTTCAAAACTGTCTTACAATACTATTCATGCAGTTTAAGATGGCATTTTTTTTTTTTTTATGCAAGGAAGACCAAAGGCCACAGGCCTGCATACAGTTCCTTCCAAGAAAAAGCAAAAACAGTACAAAAGAGAGCCAAATTCAAGATCCGTTCAATTCGAGATGCCTGGAGACACTGCGCTTGAAAGACTGGAGATCATAGGAAGTAGGAAATACAGACAGAGGAAGACAGTTCCAGAGTTGACCAGTTGCATAAATGAAGGACTGGGAGTAACGGTTAACTCTTGCATTAGAGAGTTGGACAGAAAAGGGATGAGAGTTTGTTGCTAGACGGGTACTACGTGCCCGTCGTAGAGGTGGAGGGATGCAAGCAGACAGTTCAGAGGAACAGTGACCGTTGAAGTAGCGATAGAAGAGAGATAAAGATGTAACAGTGTGGCGAAGAGACAAAGGTTGAAGGGAATCAGTAAGAGGAGGAGAGTTAATGAGACGAAAAGCCTTTGACTCCACCCTATTGAGAAGAGCTGCATGTGGGGAGCCTCCCCACACATGAGAGTTGTACTCCATACACGGGCGAATAAAACCCGTGTACAAGGTCAACAACTGTGCAGGGGTAAAGAAAGTTCGGAATCGGCTTAGCACACCTAATCTCTTGGAAGCAGATTTCACAAGAGATGTAATATGTTCTTTCCAAGACAAATCCCGAGAGAATGAAACCCCAAGCATGTTCAAGGATGATGCAGGACATAACTGTTCATTATTAAACATTAGTGGGTAATCCTGAGGAAGATTTTGTCGGGTTGATAAGTGTAAGAACTGAGTTTTTGATGCATTAAAAATAACAAGATTATTTTTACCCCAATCAGAGATACGAGCCAAGTCAGACATTAGGTGTGCCATAGCCTCATCCCTTTTTTGTTGAAGTAACTGCTGAGATGGACGTTGCAGGAACCGAATGGAAAGGTGAAGGGTGGAATCATCAGCATATGAGTGGATAGGGTTAGATGTACAGCTTAGAAGGTCATTGATGAATAAAAGGAAGAGAGTAGGTGATAGGACAGANTTATGATCGGAGGAGCCCAACGGAGAGAAAAGATGAACAGTGTAAGCAGAAGGATTAGTTGTTAGGAAAAGGTCAAGTATGTTGGAACTCTCTCCAAGGCGGTCAGGGATACGGGTAGGGTGCTGTACAAGCTGCTCTAGGTCATTAAGGATAGAAAAGATGTAGGCTTGTTCACCAGGTGGATCAGTGAAAGGAGAGGAGAGCCAAAGGTGGTGGTGAACATTGAAATCTCCTAGAATGGAGATTTCAGAGAAAGGAGAAATGGATAGAATGTGTTCCATCGTAGAAGTAAGATAGTCAAAGAATTTTTGATAGTCAGTAGAATTAGGAGATAAGTAAACAGCACAGATATATTTAGTCAGAGAATGACAGGAAAGCCGAAGCCAGAGAGTAGAGAATTCAGAAGAATCAAGTTCAGGAACACGAGAGCAAGATAGATCGTTGCGTACATATACGCAACAGCCACCTTTGGCTTTGAAACGAGAATAGAGAAAGTAGGAGGATACAGAAAAGGGTTTGCTGTCAGTTGCCTCAGACAGCTGAGTCTCAGTGAGAAAGAGAAGGCGAGGTTTAGAGGAGAAGAGGTGGTGCTCGACAGCGTGAAAGTTAGAGGAAAGGCCGCGAATGTTACAGAAATGAAGAAGGAGCGAGTCAGAAAGTGGTTCCAGGCAGCTCTTTGAGTCGTCACCGGGAGAGGGGCGGATGGTGGGGGCATTTATGGTCCCCCCCCCTGGGGACTCCAAGGCATGATTTTTGTATGCCATTTCGAAGAAATTTTGAAAAGGAAGTGTAGTGTGTAGCGTGTATGCAGTTTGGTGTTGACAGTTAGAGAAACATGTATTGGAGAGCACGCTGGTCTACTCTCTGTGTAACTAACTGAGACACTGAAAAAGTTCAGGAACAAGTCCTGAGGGCTGATGAAACAGGAGCTCCAGCTATCCCTGTCATCAGCTTTCCATCCTCCTTGGGAGTACTGCCCTGCTCGACTGGTGCTACAGTCTCCTCACCTACTCTCTCTAATCTCTACCCCTGCCACTCAACACAATTGAACACAATGAATATCGGCATACAGAACATGAAAAACTTTTCTACAGCCTCATAAAAGTCTCAGGTGGAGTGCCAGCAGACACCCTGAAAGCCTGTGTTGCCAAGAATTGGTAACACAAGAAGAGAAGGGTTGTGTCTCCAAAATATCTGCAATTCACATGTGTGTGTGTGTTTTCAGGCACTGAATTATACAAGGCATCTTGTCTCCTACAGTAACCTTTTCATCCCACTTTTATTTCTGAAACACATACAAACACACTGTCACTTACTCTCCCTCCAGTACTTGAAGCAACTGAATCATTTGACTTGAGTCACTCATCATTTGGGGGGCTTCAGATATAGTGGATATCTAAGAAAGGGGCCACATTTACTCTTTTATGTCTGTTCACACTCTGTATTACAGAGGAAACAATACAATTATTTAAATCCACATATCACATAGTCATTTCAAGTCAAACCCTTTCTACAGATATTACTTCAGTTATACTGATTAATATATTTGAAAATGCAACAAAAATGTATTGCAAACTGTGGTGGCAATGACTGTGGCACTACATTCATGGGTTGGCTGAAAGAGGGTAGATCAATCATGGTTGCAATAGTACCAGCAGTAATATCCAATTAGTGTGTGAGCTTCTTTTTCTGTCTTTTACTATTTTATTTTTTCAATGCCTACCTAAATGGTCTCTTCAGCTCCTCAGTCACATAGTTGAGGTTGTTCCTGTGGAGAAGGGAAGAAATCAGCATAAAACAGCATCTGTACAATGTACAGTACAGCTCTATTACAGGTTGTATTTTAACATGTAACATGACAGTACAGCTAACAAAAAACATTCTCTCACCATCTCCATCTCTCTCAACTACTATTTCCTGTAATTTGCTCACCTCACTACTCCACCTACCATCTACCTACTCTCTCTAATCTCTCTCTCTCTACTATTTGCTATCATATCCTAGCCTCACTACTCCACCTACCCATGCATTCCCCCATCTATCCATTCTCTCTCTCTCTCTGAACTATTGCCTGTCATTTGCTAACCTCACTACTCCACCTACCATTCACCTCTCTCTCTCTGAACTATTGTCTATCACTTGCTAACCTCACTACTCCTCCTGCCATTCACCTCTCTCTCTCTCTCTGAACTACTGCCTGTAATCTGCTAACCTCACTACTCTACCTAGCATTCATCTCTCTCTCTCTCTCTCTCTCTCTCTCTCTCTCTCTCTCTCTGTCTCTCTCTCTCTCTCAACTATTTGCTGTCATATCCAAGCCTTACTACTACACATACCATCCATCTATCCACTTTCTCTCTCTTAACTATTTCCTCTGTCCTTTCCTCTCCTCAGTACTTCACCTACCATCCATCATAAGCCCAAAGACCACTGTAGAATGCTGTGGCCACATTCCCCAGGCTATCTGTTGTCCCCTTGAAGCCTTGGTTTAGATACTGGACATTTCCTTTGGCCAGCATTACTATGCCACCCACCACAATGATGACGATGGCAACAAGTTTGGCTGCAGTGAAGATGTTTTGCACCTTTGTTGCCAGGTTCACCGAATACGAGTTGATGAAAGTGATGAGAACTGCCAGAGGAGAAAAGTCAAATTAGATATTGTGAGAAGCAGAATGAAAATATTAATTGAGTTACTACTACAGAGGGGAGTGAAGGAATGTTGAAGGACTGGGCTGGTGGTGGTAATGAAATATGAACTAATAAACTGTGAAGTAGAATACAGGCAGTCCTCACACTATGAGCTCCAAAAATGTAAACTTTTTCTATACAACTGGTAATATGAACTGCAGAAACTGGGTGATCAACTTTATAGGCAGCAATGGAACTATGCCAGCAATTTCCTATATTTTGCTGTGTACAATAGTTAACTGCAAATATGAAACACTAAAAAGGTGGCTCATAACAAGGACTTAAAGAACCAGAATGAATATAGTTACTGATGGTTTCAAATAAGAGGAACAAGAAGAAAGTTCATGGTTTGTGTTGGTGGTGGTAATGTAGTTTGAACTAATACATAACTAAGCTGGTTACTGGACCCTGGAATGAAGATTGCAATTATAAAGACAAGTGTATCATACAAGATACAGTAGATGCTTGATTTAGCTACAGTAATTCAGCCAGTAAATCCTTGTAGCCAACCCAAACCTAGCAAACTATGCTAATTCTCAATGCTACAAACAGCAGTCTGACTTCATAATTAATACCCCCAGAAATGCATTATTGTGTAGGGAATTTCCTTGACAGAATTATGTTTGATTGAACAGAACTTATACGTTAAATAGGGCAAAAATACCAGAAAAAATAATTCTGTTATCTCAAGCTTCTGCTACATCGAAGTTCATTAATTCGAGCATCTACTGTACTTTCCTGATTATTCAACTATAGGGCATAGCATACAGTCAGTCCTAACTTAAGTTAAGGATGTGTAGACAAAACATATCACTTTAAGTGAAACACCTTTAAGTAAGCCATGCTTCTGCCTCTGGACCGTGAGGAAAAGACAAAAAAATCACTCCTGACTTTAAGACATTACAGTGACATCACAAGAAACTTTATGTGAAGAAATGGAGCTAACTAATCAGTGACTCATAAGTGAAACAACCTTAACTGAGGACCAACTGTAATATAACCTGCAAGTCATAGGGCGTCTTTTTACTCCAGTTATCCATATCTTGGAAAAGAAAATCATATGGAGTAAAATATATCAAGCTATTTTTTTTTTTCTTAGTTACTGCAGAGTGAGGCTGAGAGAAATATTTTAATTCAGTAAAGTAATCCAAACTGGAACATATCTTGCTGTGGGAGACTTGATATATTCTGAGCTAATGCAGTATTACAGTATTAGAACGTTATCAAACAAGAATGGAAAAATATAGCAAATTCAAGGAACATCTCCCTAGTTATCGTTATCTTAGTTTAACCAACATTGAACTTAGTCCATTAAACAACCACATATAGTTGCACAGCACACTGAAACTACATACCATTACTGTGCTACAACATATAAAGTACAGTGCAACTAAAAATTGAATATAAAAAATTATCTCAAATATAATCTCAGGAAATTCTAATAAGCTTATCATGGATACTGAAGTGGAACTAATCTTTATCTTATCATCTCTGTTTCTGATGCCAAAAAGATGTAAGACCTCACATTTCTTATCATAGTTAATCTCTACCAAAAATGTAGTGCACATGATTTATTACAGGGAAGTCACAACTGTAACTTAAATGCATACACAAACTATATAAAATAAACCCATATTTTAAAACTGCCATACACACACACACACACACACACACACACACACACACACACAAAAGGTTATCATCACTTCCTCTGGCTTCACTGACGTAGCTACCAGTCAATTACCTGACATCTAAACATGATCATTCAGCCCATAAAAAATGACACTTGGCACTGACAGCACTCATATGAGTTCAGCTAAATTAGACTGCCCTTAAGAGGCTTATAACTCTTTCAGCTCAGGGACATCATATTTCATTCTTGCCACCTCATGGCATTTTTATCCAGTGCAAGCATAGCTTTTTGAAACTGTACCTGAAATTAATAAAACTGCTTACAGACAGAAAGGATACAATAAAAAATATCATCTGAGTGAAGGGGTTAAGCTGACAAAATACTGGGACAAATAGTGAAGTTCTATTTTCTCTTTATTTTCCACAGTTCAATAAAAGAAATAGCTGTTTGTAATTTTCATTAAACCCTGAGTAAACTCTCTTCAAACTTCATATTTACTGCAATGATAATTTAGTGAAATACTGAGATCATTAACAATGACTTTTAAATGTAAAACTGTGTGGTATGTTTCAGATGAGTACTATACTGTACTGCTGTACTGTATTAATAACCTTCAAAGAAGAGGAAAGGTACAAGACTGCCAACTGGCAGTAAGTGTGGCAGCAAGGCAAAGCACTGTATTAAAGATAACCAAGACAAAATATTGAAGTTCTCATGGCATGTTAGTACAAAACTTTAGGTAAATGTATTGGGTCAGTACTTATAACACATGCAGCGAAGAGCCTGACTGATGTTGGGTTGACGGCACAGTCTGTACTTCCAGCTTGGAAGATGCGTACAAAATACTCAGCACAAGTGAGGGAGATGATGGTCAATGTTGAAGGCTTGAGAAGGAAAACGGACACCCATGCAAAAAGGAAGGCAGGTATTGGTGCCCACCATGTCTTCCGTTTCACTCCCGGGGCAAATCCGTGCAGGTAGTATGAATACTCGCCCCCAGTCGCTTGCACCAATGTCCCCAGCTCAGCGTACACAAGAGCGCCTGCCCAAGTTTACAATTTCTAGAGTAAGGGGTGGGGGATATTGCTTACGGGTTCAAGAGATGTAAAAAAAAAAAAAAAAAAAAAACTAAACATAAATCTGGTGTTACTCTAACCACAAAACATTACCAACTTCTGAAATCTGCAAGTACTGTGGTAAGGTGGATCCTGAATTCTTCAATTTTTTTTATGAACAACAATGTGTTGGTCTTGATAAATACAAAAACAGTACAATTGACTCAACAGAAAACTACTTACACAGGATACAATATACTAAATGCAGTAATATATTACAGACAAAAATACTTGCCGATTTCAAAATCTGACATGTTTGGTAGCTAAAATGACACCACAGTAATTAGCTTTTAAACCAAACACAATGCAAGCGCTAAGGTAACCACAAACTAAACGTACTCCAGAACACATCTGATTATTTAGACAATGTACTTAATATAGTACAATGAATAAAACTGTCTGGCATCAATAAGAAAAAAAGACCAACCAGACTTCAAACGACCCAAGACTGTAGCAGTTTTAGCTGGATGAACAGACACTTACTGTGCTTAAACTAGGGGGGGATTCATATAAACTATAAGCTGCAACATTTGCAAATGCATCAACTAAAACTTGATACATCTACAGCAAATAAACAAAATTTCAGTTACAGTTCAACAAAACATAAAACCACAACTGATCATGCTCTGGCAATTCTTATAAATCTGTGGAAGAACAAAACATGTCTTATTACAGAACAAACAGTTTAAGAGAAAAATCAAAGCATGCTGAGTGAACATGCCCTGAAATGCAATAAGGCTACTGCATATGCTTAAAAATAAAATATCATGCTTTTCATACAAATTAAATATAGTAATAATGTACAGTACTGTATACTACAGGTACAGTACAATCAAAGCAAAAAAAATATTGTAATAACTGATTAAAGGCAAGAAAACACACGAACAAAGAAGCACCTGTATTCAATACAAAATACTGTACTCAGGTAAGGTATGTCTGGCACAGGCATGCAGAGTCAAGTAAGGACACAGATATAACAGTCCAATAATGCACACAGGGGCAGGCTGCAAAAATAAAAGAAAAAACAAACAAATAAATATATAAATAAAATTAGGGGCTGTTTAGC
This sequence comes from Birgus latro, assembly GCA_018397915.1. Lineage (NCBI taxonomy): Eukaryota > Metazoa > Arthropoda > Malacostraca > Decapoda > Coenobitidae > Birgus > Birgus latro. The sequence continues at coordinate 6,487 of JAGKTI010009255.1, read as the reverse complement.
AAATGATATTTCACTGCATTACGACATCTCAACATTTTTGCAGTGGACATCTATCTTACGGGATTATGACATCTCAAGTGCAACTGAGCCAAAAATTCCGCAAGAATTTCTGCTGGTTGATATCTTAACTTGTGAACTGTGTTAATCCAATCAGCCTTTAACCCACTGAGTCCAATGATATTATTTTACATGATAATTGCCACCTCATGATAATTATACTTCTCTTCGGACAGACTTTTCAAAACAACAGGGTTAGATATGGCCTTAATTAACCCTTGAATATGACAGGCCTTTCTTGGGTTGAAATGGTCAGATGTTATCAAAAATTACCTAAAAAGGATGTCACCAAGATTCAAGGAGTTAACCTCTTCACTACGATGACAACTTTCATACATTACTGTATTTTTATTATCACTACTGTAGTTGACTGTCATTCACTTACTACAGACAACTGAAACTAGAGGGGGAAAACACAGCTTTCACTAACTGGTTCATTATCTGTGGACTCTCCTCAACTGAATGAAACTGTCTGGTGGCAAAAGGATAAACTGTAAAATACATCATCATATCTTAGACTGTTAAAAGCCTTCTCTCAGCCAAACTTGTATGGTGCTGACCTAAACAGAATTCTCAAAGTGCTTCCACAGCACTTAACAGGTTAATGTTCACACAAGTACAAACCATCAACCCATCTGATACACCTTTGATGTCACCAAGTACAGCACAGTGAAATCACAATACTGTACTTGCATCAGCAATACTGATAAATCAACTGAAGACAAAGAAGTGTGCAGTTAACCTAAAGTGGGATAATGAATGCTGTCAAGCTCTTCAATGTCTCTCCATTTATATCTATTATATCAGATTTGCAAAAGTGCCTGCATCACAAATGATGAACCACAGAAACTTGGCCGTAAGACCAATTATCATGAAACACTTCTTTAATACAATCTGTGCCCAGATTCACAAACACTTACAATCAACTCTTTCTCTCTCTCTCTCTCTCTTTCTCTCTGGAAACACAATGAGAGGGTAAGGAACTGGAGGGAAGGTTCTAAGCTCACCAATCGTGACAGCACCAAGCATCTGTATCGCCATCAGCGGCGGCTCACACTCCGTCGCAAACGCCTCCACCAGGTACTTGGAGAAAGAGAGGCAGATGATGGCGAGCATGGCAGGTTTGAGGATGATGATACTAACCCAGGCGAAGAGGAATGCTGGCAGGTGGCCGAACGCCGCCAGGAAATATGTGTGCTCAGCACCAGACGAGGGGATCAAACACCCCAGCTCCACATAGCATAACGCTCCTACTCAGCCGCAACAAACACATTTCATTTCCAGCAAACACAGGTACAAGGAGGACCGTTCAATTTCCGGCAAACACGGGTACAAGGAGGACCATTCAATTTCCACCAAACACAAGTACAGGGAGGACCATTCAATTTCCAGCAAACACATGTACAGAGAAGATCGTTCAATTTCCAGCAAATGCAGTACAAGGAGAACCGTTCAACTTCCACCAAACACAAGTACAGGGAGGACCATTCAATTTCCAGCAAACACAGATACAAGGAAAATCGTTCAATTTCCAGCAAAAATAAATATGTGGAACACACAGATGTCATACAAAATGACAGAGTATGTACACAGGAAGAGCAAAAAACGCAATGCACATGAAATGCATAAATAAACACATGAACCGACGAAAGAGGGGAATGATCAAGAGAATGTATGAATTACAAAATAGCAAACCAGAGTGGAGGTGAGGAAGAAAACATGAAAAGTAGCCCCCTTCCCAAAAATGAAAAGATAAATGATGAAGAAGTGTCGTTGGAGCAGCAGCCATCACAACCACCAGCAACATCAGCAGCAGCGGGTTGGTGGTGTCGACGGTGAGTGGTGTTGATGGACCAGTTGTGACCACCAGACCCGCCACCAGTCCAAAGGAAAGCAGCCAAACAAGGGAGGGAAAAGGATCACATGAAATAACACACTACTTTTCACAAATGTAAGACAGCAAAGTACAATAATACCCCTTTATATCATCTCTAATAGGCCTGATAGACCAATGAAACAAGAAAAAACTCAGGCTATCAGAATGACGTGTGAGGTCTGGGCAATGATTCTATCCATGGTTTTGTAGTGGCTGGAATCCCCACACCTGACAATGGCAGGCAGATGTAATACCAGTACTGAACCACATACACATTCAGACATTTTTGTATGGGTTCTGGAGCCCAACTGATCAGCAGATCAAAGAAACTCCTAGACTGCTACTTCTGGTTTTCTATTTCATTTATCACTTATTCTCAGCTGATGCAATTTCAGACTGCAGTTTTTTCTGCTCCTTAACATACTTCCATTGCAATTATCTAATATAAACTGCATTCAGATATTCTATGTAAGTCAAGGATGGAATAAAAGAATGCTGTAATAAAGGGGTCTTATTGTATATCAGTTATTATCATCACCTTCAGAACACCACCACCACACACCAACCTGAAAAGACATTTCAAAATATCTCATCAAAGACTGACCTGGAAATGTGCTAAGACAGAAATCTGTAATAATGATTGTTAAAATACTGTGGGAAAAACCAGGTATAGTACTATCCTGATGTCACAACAGCAGAATGTCTCTAATGCAGCAACTCTGAAATGAAAGTTTCCAAATTACATTCGTGTATATTTCTGACTGATGTACACTGGGACTCTCAAATGCTTACAAATATTTCAAAGCCTGTAAAAGCCAGTGTGCTGTACTGCAAAACATATGAAGTACATCTACATGCAACTGCAAGAGGTCAGCAAACTGTATCTGTACTATGGTTCCCACATTTTTGGAGGTAAAAACAATATATTATAATTTGGTAGTATTTCAAGAGGACATCTATCCTGGTTATGGCAACTTCTCTAAATAACCTGCTGAAATAGAGTAATTCCACCAAAACTGCAACTGAAAGGAAAAAAGTAAAGTCTATGGAACTGTAACCCATGTTTCACTACCATGTCTACTAACCCAATCTATAACCATTCACAAGTATTGTTACACCTGTGGTTGCTGCAGCCCCAACCTGAAATATGGTATGAGCTTTAATAATCTGCATTAGTCACTTGTTTATTTCCAGTCCAAACCAGAGTTTTGTGTCATTGCTCATCACCGTACAGATTGCATGATACGGAGCGAGACATTTGTACATTTTTTAGGCACTACTACACCAAACAAATGTCCATCACTCTAAACACATACCACACAACCATGTATGACTGTTAATGGAGTATCTATCAAAACCTGAGTAAATCACCTCTTAAAAACTGTTGATTGTAGGTAATGTCAATGTCCCGGGCCACAAAAGGATGGGGGTGAGGTTAAGGATCGCAAAAATGTACAGCAGACTACCAGGTGAATGAGTCATACAAGGAAGAGTTCAAGAAGCAGGTATATAGAGCTAGAAGGCATCAGCCATCCTCTTAATGCTAAGGGAGCAGAGGTATGGTCAAGCTCCCACACCTAATGGTCATTTATAGAACACATTCAGTAGGGGGGAGAAAAAAGCAAGAGGGACAACTTAACCTCACTGCATGTCTCTCAACTGACTGTCAAAAACCAAGTGCTTGCCTTCCTCGTTATCCCAATTTTATGAATACAGCAGGGGGAAAAGAAAAAATCGTCCTAAATTAGACTGCTAGGCTAACAAAATCACAGAAACATTAAGTAATGTTCAGACAATATTCACTGACCATTAACAATCTGTGTGCCATATAGGTTCCATTTATCTGATTCTTCAAGAATGTAAATTCTACTATGTTCTTGTTATTTGAAGATTTTAATCAGTTTATGGGAGACTTGATGAGCATCTTCAATGTTAGACCTGAATAATATCAATGAATATAATATTCTGGTGGTGGTGAAATTAAAATGAAAAATTAACATGCTATGGTAGAATAGTTTAATATGTATTGTTTAAGTCAATACTACAGTTTTGTAATAGGAAAGCTTTGTTGTGTATCATAAGTCATTCCAAAATGGCTTTAAGTTCCTCTGATATTACTTTAGATGAAGCAGGGATGCAATATTGAATGCTTGAAAATTTGGGGTGGTCAGAATAAAAGGGTATCATAGTATGAATATTAGCAATGGAAGACAAAGAGAATGAAGGGCAAGAGTATATTATCAACATTTCTGTGATTGATAAGCAGTGTACAAGAGTTTATCTCTTTATTGTGTATTCATTTGCCTTAAGTTAACATTATACAAAACAATGTTACATCAACTCATTTGCTAAATCTCCATTAACTGTCACTACTCCTTCAGTGTAACTATGAGGCGAGGTGAAAGCAGAATTCTTGGGGATTGAATGGTATGTCAAGGAACATCTAGTTCATTTCACTTAATATACTAGGTATGTTGTTGATAATTCCCCCACCCACCCCAAACATTTCATGCTTTTCATTCCCTTGTTTCTGATCCTACTTCACCCCAGTCTTAGATGGGGAAAATGTCTGGATGACAATGATGATGATGATAACTGGGATGCTAATGATGTTTTGCAACAACGTACTTCTAATAGAGATGAGAGATGGAACAGCTTATAGTCATCACTGAGCATTATCTGTCAATCTCAGTTTGTGTGTTTTGTAATGAAGTGAACGAACAAGTGAGGAAGACTGTAAGTAAATGCTCTAAACAATAAAAGAACTCTATGACGGGAATGAACTGACCCATGAGGGAGAGGATTCCACAGGCAACCCACACGATCAGACTCAGGGCCACGCTGCCAGTCCGCTCTAGCACCCCCTTGGGACTCACGAAGATTCCAGAACCTAACACACATAAAGATATTCAACAGGATACATATGGAGAATTATACAGATTTATAAAGATTCACAGGCCATACACTCCTCACAGTTCTTTATAAGTGACTTGATTATAAAACTAATAAAAAGAAACTGATAAATCAGAGTACTTATGGAACAAGACTGCATAGCAGAAGAGGTTCAAGACTTATCCTAACCTGACACAGACAAAAGGCCTTCACTAGTATACACAATGAGAACTGGACTTCATTTATCTTATTTCTGAGTAAGCAAGTCCTATAGTTTATTTGAATTACCACTATCTATGAATTTACAATTCTGGAAGCCAAAGTACAATAGCATGGAAAACACTGGTTTATCTGGGACACTGACACTGTTTTGCGGCATTGCTACTACACAACAACAGTCAACAGATTCATGAACTATGATGTCACAGCAAATACAGTACACATTCCAACTTATCCAAGACACTGATAGTACCTGAGGGTACAGTGTTACATGAGATTTAACAGCTTACACATAAATCTGTACTCACCAATCATGGTCCCGACAATCAGAGCAACCCCACTGAGGAGTCCCACCCGCCTCTCGAGGTTAACAGGGTCATTCGGAGCTGGCTTGCATCCCGCCACGCCTGCTGCAAGTTTACCTTCAGCTTGGCCCTCTGCCCTCTGGACGACCTGCCCACCGCCCCGCACGACCCCGCCGCCGGACCCAACCTCATGTCCTGCAGAAAAAAGTACCGTTAGAAGATAAAGGAGGAGCTCATACAGAAGTGCAGTTGGGAATGGCTGGAGGAAATTGGCAGGTTGATGTACCAGTTCCCCTAATTTACAGTATCAACTGTCTTTCCATCACAAACACAGAGAATGGAATTAGGTTTACTTGTGAAATTCAGGCAAGGTCAAGATTTTTGTAATGATTATGAAAAATGAGGATAATATACATTACAGTCAGTGCTTTTTGGAGAACAGAATTATGACCTGTACCTCTTCTATGACATCACAAAAATTGCTGGTCACTTCTCTTCCAACATAGCTAATGAACACCTATCATACAAAGAAGATAATTTGGTGGACAGTCAGCAAACTGAGACAGAAAGTGTATGGTATTGTACCAGACTAAAAGTAGAATTACAGACAAGTAAAGAGGCAAATATGTACAGGCAATAAGCAGACTGATAAACAGATGAATAGATGCCTAAAAATGGAAGCCGTGAGTAAGAAATCGAAGACCATACACAGGAGAGTGAACTTGAATGGAATGGAGAAGTGCTGTCATGTCAAAACATGGTGGCTTGAATGAACCAGAATGGTAAATGATTATGCTGACGTGCAGCTGACTAGTTTCTGGCAATCAGCTGTATTCTCACTGGCACAGGAGGCTTCAGTGCACTTCTTCCAAAACTATCTTTATTATGCATACCATACTCCACCTTCACATTGCCAAGTATGTTATTTAAATCTTTTCAGTATGACCTGCTTTGCCTCTCTCTCTCTCTGTAATTCACTGGGTTAGTCAGGATTATATGAGGGTTGTGATCATAAGCTTTTTACCCTCCAGGAAGAGAGCTGAGAGTTCATCTAGTCCGACCTAAGGGCAAAACCTTGACCTTCACACACGCACACACCCATCCCCTTGCTCAAGAGGGACATTAACCACCCGCTTTG
>JAGKTI010009254.1:0-31427 GCA_018397915.1 Birgus latro | reverse complement strand
TGATCTAATAAGCTGATGGTAAGTTTAAAGTAGTGTTGTGAATAGAGATGATATTGTTATAGCTGTGATAAGTTTTGAGAGGCTAAACCTACCTCTTTTGACCACCCTTCATTCCAACTAATTCACTCCTGTTTACTGGTCAATAAAAATAGAAATGACCTGGCTCTAGAACGGAGTGGTGTTTAGTGAAGCCAGTCTGTAGATGACGACCAATGAACTTAAGTATGCCTTGTGGGAACACATAGGGTCAGCAGAGTTCCATTCAAGTATAGTTCTTTTTTCCACTTTTTTCCACACAGTGAATGTGGACCTATTAAATGGAAGTGGTTCTGACCCATTGGAATTGTCTTTTACTACTTTAATCATTTTCTGATTTAAAACTCAGTTTATTATTTGTGAAATTAACAACATAAACACAGTTTCATGAGCATCCATTTGTTTTAATATATAAAAACTGCTACCAGTTTCAATATTAATATTATTGGAGCTCTTCCTGTTTTATTTCTGGGAAGTTCCACGTTCACAGATGCTAATTCATGAATATTAATTCATGGCTTGTTTCCTTCATAAATAATAATCATTATTATAACCCTTTCTGTACAAATTATATACATTTTATTTACAACACAAGTGTATGATGTCAGATGTAGTATTAGTTAATGATATTCAAAAGAAACCATTAACCAGTAAAAGTACGAGTTCTTGGGTTTCAAAACCACTTAGAACCATCATTTTGTGGCTACATCTTCCACCTTCAGCTTATGACAATTATATTTAAGTGGTACAGTACTTGTTTACTGCTCACATGCAGAATCTCTTAATAGGGGATAAATTTCCACAGTGGTAATGTTGGTAATGATGGTATTGAAAACAGAGATGCAACTGGTATGTATAGTGTTGTATTAAACAGAGATGGTATGGGTACTGTAGTGTTGCTTATGATTATGTAATTCACATAGATGGTATGTTTATTATAGTATTGTAATAAACAGAGATGGTATGAGTATTGCATTGTTGCTTATGATAATGTAAGTCACAGAGATATAGCCATTTCTCACTTATCTGGCATAATTCAGCCAAACCCTATGCTGAATAATGGGAAGCACCGGATATTGCTTAGTACCCCCCATTGGCTCAATATTCGCATTGAGCTGGATGCTGTGCTACTTTCGATCTCGACCCTCTATTCCAAAAACTTTCCCATGAGTAAAAGATGAAAATTAAGCATAAAATACAATAAAGTAATGATACAGTACAGTAATACAGCACTGGTTGGCTACCGATTATGAACTGGTTAATACACCACAATGCTGGATATTGCATAGAACCTCTGGTTTCGTCCCATTTTGGCACTGGATATTGAATACTTTTGCCAGATAATGCTTTAATAGAGCCAAGGCAGCAGCACTTGTGTTGGGTCGGATATTGTGACGACGGATAATTGAGAGTTTATTGTATGTTTATTGTAGTATCGTAATAAAAAAAGATAGCATGGGTATTGTAGTGTTGCTTATGATAATGTAATTCACAGAGATGTGTTTATTGTAGTACTGTAATAAACATGGTATGGGTATTGTAGTGTTGATGATAATGATAATATTCACAAAGATGGCATGCTTATCATAATGATGTGACGAATAGAGATAGTTTGTGTATCTTTTGTGATGATGATAATGGTGATATATTAAACAGAAATGATATTATTGGAGGCACGGTGGCTGGATACTTTCTTGTAATGCATTTGTCCCTGATGGAAGGGAAACACCATCAGCAGAGACAGGACCCAGGATTTGTGTGACATTTTGCCCTGAGGAAGCCGTCACAGGTGAAACCTCAAATAAATCCTGGGTTCTGTCTCTGCCTATGAAGTTTCTCCTCCAAACTGTTACAACCAGTGTTGTTTTTTTCTATGATTTGCCTGTAGTGTATGGTTTGAGCCCATGCCATGTCCAACATTTGTGTAGATGCAGACTTTTCATATGCTGATTATGCTCCCATCATGTCACTTCTAACTGGTATAAAGAGACTTTGTCATAAACATCATCAATAACAACACTTTGATTTTCACATTCACCACTTTTCTACAGACATATCCATTTTTTCTTCACCAGGATGGAGAAGGTTAAATTCCAGCTATCATTTTGACCTGCAGTGGAGCATTTATGGACTGAGAGAGATATACAGATACAGGTATGCATACAATAGTAAGTCCTTCTTATAAATGGTCTTAGAAAAAAAAATGTATTTATTTTTTTAAGTTACATCCACTGTAAATTGCAGACATTGCCTGTTGAAGTTGTAGTGCTGCCTGTAAAGATGCTTTCTCAGTTTCCCCAAAGTTATAGTACCAAGTGTATGATGTATATCCCACATCCATTGGCATATAATGAGGGCTTACTTCCATATTTTTTGAAGAATCGAAAATGGTGGTTGGAAAGATTATAACCATAAGTAGAATGGTCAGGGAAGAATAAGTTCATCTGGAAATAGCAAGAATTAAGCACAGTATAGAAGAGGTTAACTGGCTAAGAAATGGTGTTTATTTAATCTTGCCTAGCCTGCATACCTTCGTATCCTTGAATCAAATAATTTATTGATTTGTTTTTGGATGATGGATGGATGTTCTTGCTATTTCTAGATGATTTGATTAAACTTTCTTGCATTGCAAAGCTTTCAAGGTGGTGGTATTCCTCCACTTGCAGAATTTAATGGCCATTTTATGAAGATTTCTGGGTTTATCCATGCAGCCGGGGGAGGGGTCTTGTTTTATTCTTATCTCCCAACAGTTTTATTAGGCTTAGAATAGACCTTTGAACTGGAGGGGCTAGCTGTTGCCTTAATAAACCCCTTCAGTTAGAGAGGCCTTCCATTTAATGAGGAAAATCATCAGTTGTTAGCAGGAATAAAATAACAGACTCCATCAGATTGAAAGTGTTACTGATGAACAGCATTGTGCTATGTGAAAAGTGTTCCTCTATTAATTTAAAGCTTTATTGTGAAAAATGTGTTCATGTTAAGCGAGGAATTACTGTATAGTACAGCACTTTATGGCAGGTTTTATTGTGGCAGAGTTGAAACTGGCTTGTGATGATAAGGACAAAGCTACCACTAGTGTCAAAGTACAATATGTAACTAGAGAGCTACAGTATGTCCTCATTATATGTTGCCCTTTCTATATATACAGTAAAAGTCCATTAATCTGAACACTGATAATCCAAAAATTCCAATAATCCGAATTTTTGAAGAAGGCTGACAAAAACTCCAAAAGTAAAAAAAAAAATCAAAATTAAAAAATTCAAACTGGGCGCCAAATGTGCTAAAGTGGCGAGTGGTGTGGTCATGGATAAGGTAATGCTTGGATTGGCAACTCCTCGTAAACACCCGACCACTTTTGGATCTGTACTGTAGGTTTAAGGAATTTTCCACAGTATTACATATTAAGTTTTTGTGCTTTTACAATACATGCATATTATTATTAACCCTGGACTTACCCTCTTTAATTGGATTTACCTGCCTGCAACTGCTGTTTTCAACACTATGCATTGCTGGTTTGTTAAGCAACCCATAACATCTCTTAATTTACCAATTACAGTTCGTGTCTTCAGTAATAATTATTAAGTAAAAAAATTGTGTAATATGTAAAGTAATGTTAATATGTGCCATATTGTAATGTGAATGAAAAGTGATCCATTCGGTAAAATTTCAGTTTAAACATGAAATTAAGTGTCTTAGGGGTCTCACCCAAAAATCCGAAAAATCCGGTAATCCGAATGATTCTTGGTCCACTGCCATTCGGATTAATGGACTTCTACTGTATATATGTGTGTGTGTGTACATATACTGTATATATATATATACACACACAGTATATTTGCACTTCAGTAAGTATTAAATAAAAAAGAAAAAAGAAATGCCTTTTCCAGGTCCATTGTTATTTGATAATGCTGATTTTCTCATTTCCTTCATTTTGCACTGCTGATTTTATGGAGGAAAAAATTTGATGTTGAAGAACACTCCTGACCTTTTAATGTCCTTTTAAGCAATTAAGTCTGAAGTTAAATTGTGAAAATGCTGCCTGTTAAAGTTCTATTATTACTTGAAAAAGCTGAATTTGTCTGTTTCCCCCAATTTACAGCACCAGTTAATGAAAAATTATATTTTGAACAAATCCCTGACATATAATGAGGACCACTGTTAACTAACTGAATTGAGGCAACAAAACAATGCAATAGAATTAAGAGTACTTGTAAATAGAAGTTTTGTATATAGGTATGTAGTCAAGACATTTGAGAAACAATTTAGTACTTTCATTACCCTTGCTGTAGAAGTGTAATATGTTCATATTAATGTAATAGCTAATCTGTTAACTTAGATAGATGGGAGAGCTTCGGGGGTCTAATACAAGGCTTCATTTAAAATTGGTGGGAGTGATACACCTTGTTTCCATTTTATTGAATGATAGGTGGACAGAACTGTTACTGGAAGATGCTCCCACGTCTAAAAACACATGGTGTGTAATACAGTAAAACCCAGATAAGTTCGAGCAATACAGGGCTATGCCTCTGGCATGAAAATTTTGGCTTAGCAAGATACTTTTCCCTCAGTTGCTTCCCTCCACAATCAAACAACATGCCCCCATGTGTCGCATATAAATGATGGATGGACTACTTATCAGCACTGCATGTGAGGATTTATGCTGACATCATAATAGGTGACACAGGAATGGTTAGTGACTTGGTTTGGCAGTTGTTTTATAGAAGTCAAAATTTTTATTGTTTAAAAATTTTAGTTGTATGCTGATGATGCAGTGCTACTTGCAAATACTGGACAAGAGCTTGGTAGACTGGTGCAGAGTTTTGTAGATGTTCGTGAGTGTCGTGCCGAGAGTAAATGTACACAAAAGTAAAGTTATGGTTATTGAGAAAGCAGGTGCCCCAGTGTGATGTTACAGTGAAACTGGAACTGGTGAGGGTTCAAATACCTGGATACAGTGATAGGAAAGAGAGAAAGTGTGCAAAAGAAGTGGAAAGTAGAGTGACACAGAAAAGGAAAGTAGCTGGTGCTATGAATGCCTTGATAAAAAACAGAGGCTTCAGTGCTGCAGCTGCACTAGGGTTACATGAGGGAGTGTTAGTGACAACTTTAACATATGGATGTGAGACTATGGTGTGGCATGAAAATGAGAGTCAAGAGTAACAGCAGTGGAGTTGGGACTGGTGAGGAATGTATGTGGAGTCCAGAGAGTGGATAGTATGTGGAATAATGTGATTCATGAAAGATGTGGAGCGAGGAAATCTGTCGATACCACAATCGAAGAGAGTTTACTAAGATGGTTTGGTCACGTGGAGAGAAAGGATGACAATAGAATGGTGAAAAAGGTATATCTGAGCAAATTTGAAGCAGGGAGGGGACAAGGTAGGCCAAGAAGAAGGTGGAGGGATATGGTGGATGAGTGTGTGAGGAAGAGAGGTATGGAAGTTGGTGAGGCTAAGGGACTGACAAGAGACCGAGCTGGCTCAATGAATTGTGTGGGGAGAAGCGCATTACCGGAGATATGGCACCCCTTTTTAACGTGACAGCATTCGGACTGACTCTATCTGATAGGTATAAGTGAAGCTACAGAATGTGGTGAAATTTTTTTTTTAGCCTATCTGATGGAGCCAGGATTCTGTTGGCTTAGATGATGAGTGAATGGAAGCGTGGCCCACTGAACTGGGTGAACTTAGGCTGTCTGGACATTGCTACTCCTCACCCTGTTCTAGGGTGGGAAAGGAGGTCCAGATGAAGATGATAAAAATTGTAGAGCGTAACCATTCTGGCTTATCTCAAGTTATAACTAAGAGCTTTTCCTATATTTAGTGACTTGCAGAACAAATGTTGATGCTTACATGGATGAGCTTTGTTCATCTGATGACTTACAGCCACTGAAAGGGCAATGTCCCTGGCTCACTAGTCTGTGGTTCAGGTCCCTGGTGATCTAGTACTGTTGTACTTACAAGGCTCCAATCAGAGTGATGGTAATGGCATACTTACGTTTGATTGTAAGAGGTGACTGGAGGTTCTTCAATGCTGTAATGCCATCAAGGGAAGTAAGCTGGCCACCTATCCTTCAGTGTGCTGGACTATGGTAGACTAGCTTTGAGTCCCTGCTCTCAGTGGTTTACAGGGTGAGGTGAAGAATGTTAATTAATCAGCAGCTTAATGCTTAAACAATTTTAAATAAGGACTAATTGTTCAGTGTAATAGGAAAAGTATATGGTAGGATACTTATTGACAGAGTTAAGGAAATTACTGAGGAATTAGTTGGAGAAGAACAAGAGGTTTTAGAAAGGGTTGTGTAGACCAGATATTCATTCTTAGATCCTTAGTGGAAAAGTTTCTAGAGAAGGGCAAGAAGTTGTATGCAGCCTTCATGGATCTGGAGAAAGCATATGACAGGGTGGATAGACAAGGATTGTGGAAGGTATTAAGAATATATGGAGTGGATGGGAAGTTGTTGAAGGCAGTGAAGAGTATGTATGAGGGTGCTAAGGCTGCAGTGCGTGTGGATGGCAAACTGAGTGAATCTTTCCATTTGAAGGTTGGATTGAAACAAGGATGTGTCATGTCTCCATGGTTGTTCAATCTGTATATGGATGGGGTTATAAAAGAGATACAAGATCGGGCAGTGGATGTTGGAGCAGCCCTAGTGAGAGAGGGCCGTGTTTGGAAACTCCCTGTACTGTTGTTTGCAGATGATACTGTGTTGTTGAGTGAAGACGAAGGGGAGCTGCAAGGCTTGGTAGATGAGTTTGGGGTGTGTAAGAAACGGAATCTAAAGGTGAATGTGGGGAAGAGTAAAGTGATGATCTTCGAGAGAAGTGAAGCCAGTGAATGTACAGTGAGATTGGATGGGAAGGATATGAAGAATGTGAGTGAATTTAAGTACTTGGGCAGTGTGATGAATAAGGATGGAAGTCTGGAGGGTGAAGTGCTCGAAAGGGTGCAGCAGGGAAGGAAGGTTGCTGGTTCGTTGAAAGCAGTGATAAGAAACAGGGAGGTGAGCATGGAAGTGAAAAAGTTGTTACATGACAGTATTGTGATACCAACTCTGACATATGGAAGTGAAGCTTGAACCCTGTTGGAAGGACAGAAGTCAAGAGTGAGAGCAGTGGAAATGAGTTATTTGAGAGGAGCATGTGGAGTCACATGGAGAGACAGACTGACAAATGAGGAAGTGAAGGAGCATTATGGTGTGGTTGAGGACGTGATGGGAAGCATTAGGAGAAACACGTTAAGGTGGTTTGGGCATGTGGAGAGGATGGAGAGTGAAAGACTGACGAGGAGAGTGAAAGACTGACGAGGAGAGTGTATGTGAGTGAGGTGGAGGGGGCGAGAGGGAGGGGGAGGCCGAGGATGAGATGGAGGGATGGAGTGGAGAGGTATATGAGGGAGGGGGGTGTGAGTTGGAAGCGTGGTAGTGAAATGGCAGGGGACAGAGTGACATGGAGGCGATTTGATTGTGGCCACCTCGTTCGAGATCAAGGCGTCTGGCAATAGATAGATAGTTTTTTAAATTCCTTGAACATAAAAAAAAAAAAAACTAATAGCCAATCCCATAAAGTATTATCTCCTCTGAGATGTAGGGGCCCAGGGCTAGGGTACTGTACTCCAGTACAGAATTACTCAGGGTAGATGGCCAGCTTATGGTTTTTAATGGCATTACATGATCTGAAAGCTTCAAGTCACATCTTGGGGATCAGACTATGCAGTGCCATCACTCAACTGGGGCATTCCAACCACTAGATCACATGTGAATAATTTATTGTCTCTCCAGGTGTATCACCTTTCTCTTTCAGATTTTTTTCTCTATATTTTTTCAGAATTTCATGGTTGTGTCCCTTTACACATTCCTTCGGTACAGTGCTGTCAGACTGCTCTCATCACTGCTGCAGGTTCATCTGAATCAAATACATTTTCACCATCCTTGTCATCATCCTGACCTTTTTGCACACTTAAGGATGGCATGAGGCAGGATCCAGAAAATGGAAAAAGAAAGCATAAAAGAGAAAGAACTAACAATAGCATTCCCAGTGAAATAAGGAAATCATTCATCTGCTCACCATTCAAAACACCTATATCTTGGACCTACTTAACAAGCCTAACCATTTGCACTTATTTTTTAAGGGTACTTTTCCTTTACTGATACACTTTATACAGGTATACTCCAGTTTAACGATGCAATTGGTTAAGTAAAAACCCATTGTTAGGCGGGATATTGTATCTCGGGGTAGATTTAACATGTAAAGTATAGGGATGTGTTTTTGAGCCTAGGCTTTCCCCCCCCCCCCAACCAAGTCCTAAACCCTCCCAAATGAGTGCAAAAATAAGTTTAAAGCCAATGTAAATGGCCAAACAGCTGTAGAAGAAGCTAACCTATGCTTAACACTTGTAAATAACTCACTAAAACTAACAAATAAAATCTGAAAATCGTCAAATATAAGTCTGGAAAAAATCAAGCTTAGTAAACTGTACCCCAAAATGACAATGTTCACCCCACCTATGGCTAAAACACATTAATCTAAGTCTAAAAACAGTTTATAAATCAACCAAAACACACAATTTGAGTCAAAAATGTCATCAAAATCAGTAAAAAAAAATCAAAACCCATTGTTAAACTGGGGTTTGGCCATTGTTAGGTGGGGTATTGTGGTATTTCTACCCCCATTGTTAAGCTGAGGTGTCGCATCTAGGGGTATAGCCTGGGTAAGGTTTATATCCAAGGGGTGGTTGAGGTTTATTGCTCTCGTAATGCCACTCAGGGATGAGGGAGGCTGGTCATTCTCATCTTAAATGTCAGGACCAACTTGCCTAGCCCAAGGTTCCTACGCTTCTCATGGGGCGACACAGAATTGGATGATGGATGGATGGGTATCTTATGTCGAGGTATACCTGTATTAGCTACCAGAAAGGGTTCATGAATTCTGATATTTTCATAGGTACAGTACATGATAAAACAGACATGATACTGTAATGGCTAGTTCTCAATCCCTTTAGGAGCATAGAGGCTCCAAGTGGATGTATTGCATCATCATCACTGTAACCACCAACAGTACCATCATCATCATCATAATCCTTTCCCACTTATATTGGGTAAGAGAGATACAAAGCCAGGAAAAAGAAAGTAAAGTATGAATGTAGAGGTATGGATACAGTGCCCAGTAATAACAGACCACATATCCATACGTTTGATATTCTTGGCTCCACCTCACAGGTCAACCTATTCACACAAAACTTTGTTCCATAAGCATGTGGGACATACCACTTCATTGAGTTAAAAAAAAGTGGATGCATCCTTTGTCATGTACTAGGGGTCACAAAAGTATTAGCGCACAGGGGGTCCAATGCCAACCGAAAACATTCGGACATTACCAACGTCTCATTGTGTATAAACAGTGTCTGTTTATATAAACATAACATTTGCTATTTATTTGCAAGAGGATATTGCTAGTTGGTGATATATGAAAGCTCCCAACATCAGGACTACCAACATATAGGTCAGACATTAGTACAATACTTCAGTAACCTTCATTCTTTGGTTTCAAATGTCTCATGCATATTGTGTACCAATACTTTTGTGACCCATAGTACATCTTCATACATACTTCAGCCATCAACCTCCGTCCTGTCAATTGTATGAAGGCTAATAAAGGTGTAAGTATGATAAATAACAAATAATTTTAATTACAAACTTAAACTTTTAAATTCTATCCACTGAGCTTTTACAGTATTTACACATTTGTATTTTGAGTACAATGATGCTGATGATGATGTATTTAGAGTAACCTATGCTGTCTGGCTAATGTCAGCAATTTGTCAACTCTGCTCAAGTCACTTTTTAACTTACTGAACCTGGGGATGTTATTTTACACTCTTTGTCATCTGATAATTTTTTTTTTTTTCCACTTAGGAAAAACTTTCAAACTGAAGAGGTGACATGCACCTTTCATTAACCTAAGTTCAACAGATGTATCATAAGCTGAATTAAACTGTCAGATGGCAAGAATTAGATGAAAAAGATATTCCCTGGTTGAATGGATTAAAAAAAAAAAATATGGGTTAGTAAATAAATACTGTACTGCATTTAATACATTTCAAGAAACCCTCTAAATAGGATAGGTACTTGAAACTTTTTAGATAATGGTGCAGTTGAAATACTGAAAATATTTTTGAAGGTGTGCATGCTTGTATGTGACCAAAAAAGTTTATTTTCACCATAACACATGTATCATATATTATCTACACACACAGGCAGTGATGCTACTTTTTCACTTACAGTGACATCACTTCTTAAGGCCCCGTCACACGATCAGTGGGCAAGTGTGGTGGCCAAGCACGCTTCACAGCAGTTTCGAAGCATGGTGACGAAGCAAGGTAGAGAGCGTGGTTCAGCATCAAGACTGTTCACATGTATACTGACTCCCCTGCGCCCAGCGCTCCGTTCAGTGTATGGAAGGTGCGTGAGAGACTGTGTTTGCGCCCCGTTTGTCCCACGGCTGTCACACGACAAGATTGATAAAGGCCCCCAAAACCATTGGCTGGTGTAAAGCAGCTTGACTATGTATCCTTGAGACAGGTAAAATACCTGTAGTAATAAACAGTGCCAAAGTGGGAAGACGAAGGGTGTGGGTTAAAGACTGGCTTCTCCATAAGGAACGTGGGAGCTACAGCCTAATATGCAGGGAACTTGAACAAAGTGAACCTCTTGATTTCAAAGACTACCTTTGAATATCACCCGACGAGTTCAGACTGCTTCTTACTAAAGTCAGTCCATCTTATGACCCTTGGTGGTTACCGGCGTGGGGGCTGTGGACACACACTGGGTCGTCACACGATCAGTGGGCAATGTGGTGGCCAAGCATGGTGCCGAAGAGTTCTCTCGTTGACGAACCTGCTCGAGCAAGGATGGTGCTTCAGTTCTGCACGTCTACACGATCATTTTCCATGCAGTCTCTGCTCCCATGCTGAATCACCACACTTGCTCACTGATTGTGTGATGAGGCCTTTAGAGGTGAGGACACCACTCAGCCAAATCAGCACCTGGGATGGGAGCATTTTTATTTTCAAAATGTGTAACCAAATTATTATAGCTTTGTAGTTTGCTGAAGTCAGCAGAAAATGGGCTTTTGATTACATGCCATATCATGGGAGATTAGAAAACTTACATACACCCTATTATGTAAAGTTGTAATGGAGACAGCTTTTACAGATACTGTATATTACCATGAATGTAAACTAATGGTAACAACCAGCTTCATACCCATATCCCACACCAAGCCCTCTTCCTCCCATCATCCCCAGACATCACCTTCTGTTCCCCAAACCTCACCCCCACAACTTCCTGGAGAGTGGTCAGAGCCCTTGGCTCTGACCACCTCCCGATCATCATCACTACCAAAACCAGAATCACCCCAGCTGGCCACAGACACACTTACACTAATTATAAGAGAGCCAACTGGCAGGCCTTCACAACTGAAACAGAACAACACTTTGAAACATTAAACAGTACATCCATCACAAACATCAACACGCTGTGCACACTTTCAATACAATTATACAAAATGCAGACAAAAGACACATCCCCAGAGGCAACAGAAAAAGACACAACCCCAATTTCACACCAGAAATTCAAGGCCTCATCAGACAACGGGACACACAACGACACTCCCAAACACCGCATACACATGACACCATACAACAAATACAAGAACTCAACACTCAAATAAACAATATCAGAACAGCAAACACTAAATTGGAATATCTCCAAACACTTGATCACAAAACAACCAGTAAACTCTACAAAACACTAAACAGCATCACACTCTTCAACAGCAACACTACACAATCACAAGCTGCCATCACAACAACAGACACCATTCCTTCAAACAAACAAGCAAACACTCTCATCAATCGCTTTTCACATGTCAGCCATCTAGACCTTCATCGTGACGACCGACGTGTCGTCCGACGTGGGAGATGGTTCCCCGCAGACCCAGACTTCGCACCTTTTGCTTGCAACCAGACGAGGCATATCATCAGCAGCCTCGGGCACTCATCTGCCTGTGGACCAGACAACATAAGCAACATACACCTTAAACACATTGGACCACAAGGCATACAAGCACTCACCAACATATCAAACTGCAGCTACTCACACAACATAGTGCCCAACATCTGGAAGCATGGCATTGTCATCACTATCCCCAGACCCAACAGGGACCCCACTTTGCCTTCCTCACACCGCCCCATCGCGCTCCTCTGCACCCACTCCAGGGTCACTGAGGGACTGGTGATGCGACTAGTTGCACCTCACACCCCCCTAGCCCTATCACAACATGGTTTTGGGCCACTTCACTCCACAAACACTCTTCTTACAGACCTCACACAGAGAGTTTTTGATGGCATGAATTCAGCTAGGCCACCACATGGAACACTCCTTGTCACACTAGACATGGGTGGAGCTTTTGATTCCATCCCCCGCCACAACCTCAAACAAAATATTCAACACAAGCATGCACAATAACACAAAAAGATGGCTAGCAAACTACTTAGCGGGGAGATATGCACATGTGACTTTTGCTGGTCAGTCCTCGAACCTCAGAAACTTCGCAGATGGTGTCCCCCAAGGATCTGTCCTGTCTCCTGCACTCTTCAACCTGTACATGCGTGACATGCCTGCGGCCCACACACAACAAATACACGTAGCTTCCTGCGCAGACGACGTAGCACTAGCATGCACGAACCGAGGCGCAAACACAGCCACACGGGTCCTCCAACCTTGCCTCAGCGCATTGCGTGAGTGGTTCACCACAGACAGATTCAAGATGGCCCCAGCCAGGTCTACAATGACCCTCCTCACAAACTGGACAGTGGAGCACAGTCGCGTTCCACATCTCACCATGGACAGCACTCCCCTGCCACACATACGCGCACCCCAAATCCTTGGTGTAACATGCAATACATCAATGTCATTTAAACAACACATCACAAACATCAAAAATAAATTAACACCTAGATTCAGTGCCTTGAAGCCACTTGCCCATACAACATTTGGAAACAACAAAGAAACCACCACCACAGTATACAAACAATATATACGTTCAGTGATGAATTGTGCAAGCCCTGCTTGGGCTCCTAACCTCACTAAAACACACTGCGACACTCTTCAGACCATGCAAAACAAGGCCTTAAAAATAATCACAGGCTGCACAGCTACTACACCTACAGACCACCTACACCAAGAAACCAAAGTCCTCAAAGTCAAGGATTATCTAGACATGAGAAGCACCCAAACTCTCACTGCAGCCTCCACAAACCCACAACATCCACTGCACTACATGGCAGCACGTCCACACACACCAAGGAACATCAAAGCAACACCCAGCACACGATATCATACACAAATGCTATCATCTCTTCCCCCCTGCCCACCTCAGACCAGCTTCCGGAAGCATATTCATACTCGAGTCACTCGCCGTTCCATTCAGTCACTCAAAGACAACACACAGCTACATGCACGGCCTCCTGATATCCATCCTTCTGAATCCTATCTCCCCCGTGAGGATAGGGTCCACCTGGGCAGGCTGAGATGTGGGCATCATCTAGCCCTCCTGAGTTACCAGAAGAGGCTGGATGACTCCGTCGCTGATGCCTGTCCAGGATGTAACACAACACCCCATACTATTAAGCACATCATAGAAGACTGCATTGCACACAATCACCTATGCCAACAACACAACATACACTCCTTGAGAGCTCTGTGGGAAAGCCCGGTCTCTGCAATGGCCTTCCTTAGGGACTCGGGGCTGTTCGGCCAGACTGCCTAGGGAACAACTACTACTACTACTACTACCAGCTTCATTTTACTTTCTTCTGAGTGCAGGCCTGAGACCAAGCTACTGTGGTTCAATACATTTAAGGGTAAATAACCAGCCTAGTTTCCTTTGTGGCATTACATGAACGAAGAACCTCCAGCCACCTTTTGGGGGACGAACATATGCAAGGCCGTCACTCCAACTACGGCATTCTAACCACAATACTAATAGGCCCACTGTAAATGCTTAACAATGCAGTGGAGATAACTTGTACAGTAAGCCCTTATTGTGTGTCTGTGATGTCTTCCAAAATATCACAACTTTTTTCATATAATGTACTATAAATTGGAAGACTTGGCATATCAACTTTCAGAGCTGCCAATGGAACTTTAATGAGCTATTTACCATATGTCATTTGCTATGGACTTAACCCACTGAGCATGGAGACATGTTTGTTTTATTTTTGCCATCTGATAATTTTACTGAGCTTGGAGAAGACTTATTGAACTGGAGGGGTTAGACAGAGCCTTAACAGACCCTTTCAGTCAGTATACAATACCTGTCCTATTCTGAATACAATTATCTTAGCAGCAAGAATAAATAGTATATCACCTAGATGCAAGGGGCCAAGAAAAAATAAAAAATAAAAAATAAAAATAAAAAGTTGCAACAAAGACTTAACTCTACAAACTTTTGTGTCTTGATATTACAGTGACATGAACTGCTGAAAGAATTATATTTAAAAGGTTGTTTTTAGGAGAGATAACAGTTTCCACCCAACTTGCACCTTCTTCAAGTCAGGCTAAAACTGTTCTGTCCCCCCAAAATGGAACTTTTCTTCATGTGGGTGTAATTCTTCACTTTACATGCCATCATCATCATCACCAAGACCACTCCAGGGAGAATATACATATACTGTATATATATATATATATGAAAGGAGAAATCAATCACATTAGCCCAACATAAATAAATTTTCCGCCAAATGTGCATATTATTTTATTCACATATGTACTGTAGATAGAATAAATTCACATCACCTACAGTAGTACGAATGTGTATTTTTTTTTTAAATTTACATATTTATATATTCACATTACGTTTGCACCGTGGTAAGTGGGGGCACTCACCATCCACTCATTCGATGTAGTGCTGCTTTGGGTGTCTGCCCTTTCATCTCTTCCTTCTGTCCTTTTCTGTCTTTCTTTCCTTCATTCTTTCCTCTTCCTTCTGCCTACAGATGATTTTACACTCCCTCTTGTCTCTCTTTCCTTCATTCTTTCCTCTTCTTTCTGCCTATGGGCAACTCTACACTGAGTGACCAGCCAAGTGGTTTCTTGTACACCAGGAAACCATTAACTATGCTGGGTGGTAATCATATAACCAAATTATGAGGCCTGGTGGTTTAGTGAGTACAGTAAAACCTCGATATAACGGACTTCAATAGACCGGAATTCGCTTTTATCGGACTTGAGGAGCTACCGGACTAAACTCCTATATATCGGAAAAAGTCTGATAAAGCCAGAAAGCAGTCCAGACTGCCTGACCACTTCAGCTATGTTCACCACAATAAGACAAGTAAAAGACATGTTTTTCAGTGCACAGTACAGTATTATTATACCATTTGATTAATGTAGTGAAGGTATAACACAGTACAATACTGTAATGGTGGTGAAAACCACTGATGCAATCCGGACTAATGTCTGATATATCAGAAAAAGTCCGGATTAGCAGGGGTAAGTCCGGATGTCGCTTTTATCGGAATTTCGCATTTTTCGGACTGGCTTGGGCCCCAATTAGTCCGTTATAGTGAGGTCTTACTGTTATAGGAGCATTCGCAGTAAGGAGTGATTACTAGATACCACCAGAATTTTTAATTTCTGATTTTATTTACAGTACAATGCATAATTCTTACATATGGGTGTTTTTTCGTGAAAATAAAATGTACACATTTTTCTCATTCATTTAAGGTGTGTTTGGTGCCTAATAATGAGGTTACAAGATACTTTGTGATGTTGTTCACAATTTTGTGGTGTTGGTTATATATGTCAAAGGATGAAGATTTATCAGTTTTTACACATATGTACGGATATTTCTTTATTTATACTTTTCAAATACTCCCAGTGGTCACCAGCAAAGGTATTCGTTTCATTTTTGAAGGCTGCAACATGCTTGCATGCGTCGGCCTTTTTTGGATTGGAGCGTGTAGCATTTTATGACCGGATGCCCTTCCTGATGTCTACCAATGACCCTTGAGTGGATTCGATCCTCCGACCCTACGGCCAGAGCGGAGCGCTCTAACCCACTGAGATTTTCGTCAGACACTCGGGTTCCTACGGAAAGAAGATTGCAAGTGGCACAGGAACAAACTCGGCAAAGAATCTATGATTTATCTCTCAACTCATATATGCTGAAACGTTTCACTGCCTGAAAAGCAAATAATAGTTAATATATGTCTAAAGTATTATTATTTACAGATTATATGCGTAAAATTGCTTATATTTCACCAGTATCAACCATTATAACCATTGCCAGAATCTGTCATGTATGAGGTAAATAACGAACTGTGTGACTGAGTAGCTACATTAATATTCTTCTTTATATGAACTAACAGCATTTTAAAGGCATGGATATTGCTGTCATGTTAAATTAACAGTGGCTGACTGCAAGTCGGATTCAAGAAAGACGACAACAAGGAAGAAGGATGAAAGATATGTCAGAGGCTGGGCCAGGTTCCCATCTGCCAAGACAGAACCAGTGAGAAGAAAAGTGTGAGAAGAGAGGTGCAGGACTCAAGAGGGAAGTGGGATGGAAAGCCATTCGTACCACAGGCAGCAACTACAGTATCTGGTAAAACAACTTTTTTTTTTTAAATACTTTTGCTGAAGACCACTAAGCGTATTTGAATTAAAGTATAAATCTAGTAATAATTGTACGTATGTGTAAAACCGATAAATCTTTAACCCTTGACGTATATAAGCAGCACCACAAAACAATCGAACAACATCACAAAGTATTTTGTGACCTCATTATTAGGCACCAAACACACCTTAAATGAAAGAGAAAAATTTGTACATGATATATTTAAGAAAAACACCCGTCTGTGAGCATTATGCATTGTACGGGAAATAAAGTCAGAAATTAAGAATTCTGGAGGTATGTAGTATCTGTACCGTGTTTTGGCCTTCGTGCGGTATCTCCTATTAAGGCCCTCCAATCGGACTGAGGCTGTGTAGATGTATATTCAAGGGGTAGTTAAGGTTTATTGCTCAGGTAATGCCACTCATGAGTGAGACTGGTCACTTTCATCTTAAATGTCAGGACCAACTTGCCTAGCCCCAGGCCTCTACACTCCTCATGGGGCAACATAGGATTGGATGACGGATGGATGGATGGATTACTTTTCCAAATGTGCACTTTTTTTTTTTTTTTTACATGTGTACTGTAGTTGTGAACTTATAGAATGTGTGAAGTTTTCTATTTACATGTCATTACAAATTCACATGATTTGTCCAAAAGTATGCACATTCCTATTGACGTGCATTGTTATAAATTCACATGAACTTTAACAACATCTTGTACATTCTCAATTTTTTGCATGATGATAGACAGCTCCTTCTCTTCCTCCTCAGAGATGGAAGTGGGCATTTTTGGAAGGAAGTCGATGCTGGAGTAGGTGACTGTCAAGTTTTGCTGCTCCAGCCCTTGCCTCACCTCATCCAGGTCTCTGGGGGAGCATGTGAACTGAAAAGGAAATTCATTAGTCTTTCAAACATCTAGAGAACCCTAAAAGTCTGTCTATGGGATGAAGGAAATGGAAACCTACTGTATGGTGGTCATATTCCCCTCCCGTCACACACACTGACCTTGTCCAACTCAGTTCATACCACAGCCCTGAAGGAGAGGTCTGGTTACTGGGTGAGGGTCCTGCCCAAGAATGATGACTGTGTATCTAGTTACCAAGCCTGTAGATACATTTCACTCTAGTGGTAATACGCTACCTTCCAGGGTTGATGCTAAGCAACCATTAACTATTCAACTTACTTAATCCCTTTGTGCTGTAGACGGACTAACGTAGATGAACGGATCTTGAATACGGCTCTCTGTTGTATTGTTTTAGTTTTTTCTTGGAAGGTATGGTTTGTGGGCTCCTGGCCTTTGGTTCCTTCTTCCATGCATAAAAAAAAAAGAGAGAAAAAAAAAGATAACAAAACTGACTTAAGCCAAAAGATTAAGGCACTAACCAGAAGGGTGTTGTCATCAAGAACCACCTCTTCAGCACCCACAGTGATAGCCAAGTCTGTTGCTGCATCCAGGTCACACAATGCCTCAGTCATCACAACACCCTTCTCTTCAAACAGCCCCTTCACACTGCCTATAGCCTCACTAATGCTGTAACAGACAGACGGACAGAAATAAATAGATGGACAGATAATCATTCTTCCACAACTCACCATCATCCTTATCATCTTGCTGTTCAAGAAAATACATGTTAAAGATAAAAACTAGATCATCATCATCTTGACCTCTTCCCATCTGAGTGAAGTGCAGGAGGGTTTAGAGAGAAAAAAAAGGCACAACAGAGGGAGAAGTATCAACAGCATGGCTAGTGATATGGGCCAACCACTCATGGCCTCACCACTCAAGCCCTGGAAATCCTGGTTCCACCTTACAGGTCTAACCATCTGCACACACATTTCCAGGTATGTTTCTGTATAAATGTGCTTCAAAGGTCTAACCATCTACACATATTTCTTATATTTTTCTTAACAGAACGTAGTCAAAAGGTTAAATACAATGTGTCTAGAAATATAAAATGAATGGATCTAGAAACTGGATTTCTCTTTGTTCAGGTATGTTTAGAAAGGACAAACTTTGCAGGTTCTCAGCCTTGCAATCTTTCTCTTTTGTACTAAAGAAAAAAAAAGTATGATAATTTCTTATACAAACATGTGTCATATGTCACTGTGTTGTGCTTAAATGACTTGATGGCATAACCTTAGCCCTAACCAGACCTAACATAATCTTAACTAATGTAACCTAACCTACACTAAACCAACCTAAACTAATCCAGACTTCAGCACTTACGTAGTCTTTTTAATGACACTGTTGATGGCACTCCTGGTGGCCTTAATGTTGTCTGTGTGCAATTCTACCAGCAGGAAGAGTCCACCCGGCCCCTTCAGCTCCACTATGCCTGGCTGAGCATTGGCCTGTGACTTCTGAGATCAAGAAAACGAGGTACTATACTACATCGTCATTACAAGTAGCATTCTTCTTTTTTCCCCAACTTCTACAGGGAGTAAAAACTGGGTAGCTAAATATTGTGAGCCATCATTATTAGTATAGTACTTTTTTTTTTTTTGGTCCTTTAACCTGCTAAGTCCCACCAACGTACGATGCACGTTGCTACTTTTTTCCGCGGACAGACCCACCGACGTGCATAGTACGTCACTCAATCGCAAGGCCCATTGTGTGCACATTTTTCAACATTCGCAGGTGATTTTTGGTAGGCATATGTGAGAGACCTTCCTCTACCTGCTGTCAAGCAGGGATACTGCCTGGCCCCACCTAACCCCCCCACCCCCCCATACTGGGCAATTCACCTGTTAGCAGCAACCTGGCCAGTAAAGGTATGTTGCCCCACGGTCTCTCCAATGACGAAATTCACGGTGAAAGTGATTCCTGAGGTGGAGGACAAAGAAATAAAGAAGCCAGAAGTAGAAACAAACAGAAGTGATGAGGTGGTAATGTCGTAAAGGAAGGTGCCATATACTGGGGTTTTGGGTGAGTGAACAATGCTTTTATCGCCTATATTATTGTGTGAAAAGCAATATAGACTTGCACTACACATAAATTCGTACCAAATAAATAAATAAATACGTAATTTAAAGTGGCATGAATTAGTTAACCCTTCCATAGTTTGTTTTCTTTAGCCAGGTACCCTGAAAAAGAAGGAAAATGTAAGGCTGAATGACACCTGTATCAACAATTTTAACCTCAGGAGGGCGATTTCTCTATGATTTTCGATGTTTCTCACCAAAAGCGGAGGTTTGGGGGGAAAAAAAAAAATTGGAAATCGATCGGGATCTGGGGGTAGGCTGGGTAAAAAACCGGTCGGGACTGGATGGGTTAAAGGGGGAAAAAAATGGGTGCCAGTAGCTAATAAAATATGTAGTCACTATTTTTTTTTTTTCAACTTCTAAATGTAGTGCCATAATTTCAAGGGTAATTTAAGTATAACTTAAGTTAGTATAAGTATAGTATAAGTTAAGACAAGTATAATATAAGTTAATATAAGTGTAGTATAAGTTAGTGTAAGTGTAATATAAGTGTAGCCCTGAATCCCTAACAATGATTCATCTGCAATATGTAGAGGGTAATCATCAAATTGCATATTCAGGCTTGTTCCCTGTTAATATTCATAGCATAAGTGATACTCTATTAACAGAGGAACTGTATAGAGCAATTATGTGAGTGAGAGTCATAGTATAGTCAGTTTCTCACGGTAGAGATAGAGGCGTAAATTTTAGCAAGAGATTAATAAGCACGAAAATTTGTCTTCATACTTTAAATTCGAAATTTGTAAGTCAGGCTTGGTGATATCATCTTTTGGTACCACACAGTAGTGAATTAAAGCTTAGTTAGATCCTAATTGCCGATAATAGACATTTGCAACTGCGAAATTTGCGTTACACTCGCGTTTAATCGTGTAGCCCGACACATGGATGTAATTAGTTCTAAGCGCTCATTTGTTTAGGCTTTGGTGTAACTGTCTATCCCATAAGCTTACTACACAATTTTAAGCATCGTAAGTCATCCCATCCGTGTGCATCGAGTGTGAATATCTTCTTCATATTCCTTGTTAATATGTGTAAAATGAAATGCTGCAGAGAGATCAGTCGAAGTCGGTTCTAACGTTAGGACAACCGAGGTTATAAAAGAATGCACGCGGCCTAGGGGAGCATCACTTCTCCCCCGATGTCCTCGTACTTTGCAGGTGGGTGATCACACACTCAATATTTCCCCCCCCTCTTCCCCTTGTTCCAATAATGTAAATCCTCTCATATATTAATAGGTTTACTGTCAGTGTTTCCCCAAAATTCCTTTTGTATCATGTCACATCTCTCCCGATGTCTTCATACTTTGCAGATTGTCGCTGTTCCATTGTTTTCTCCTGCCCACACGAATGGTGTAACCAACCGGTTCACTTCGTCAATGTCCGGTTACACTAGAAATTCCCCTTCCCCTCTTTTCTGATTCAAGTAACCCGAATGCGAATTAGTTGGTCCACTGAAATACTGTAACTTCAAATACATATTTGTGAATATTGGAAACGGATAGTAAGCCTGCGTGAATTTAGTCCTAGGAAGTTACTGAAAATTGTAATCCGAATTTTAAGTATCAATTCATTTACATAGTTCCTCTATTAACACTGTATGAGTTGAGTGTGATCCTCGAGGTAAAATTGTGGATAAAGAACTCGGTCCCAAGGGTATACTCTATAGTGGTATTTTTCCAAGGTCATTTCCCAAGGACCCCTCTCGAGGCCATGGGATTACTGGGTCCATGTTGAAAGTGTCATCATGAGTTTATTAATTTAATATGTGAGATTGTTGGTGGTAGGTGGTGGTGACCATCATTCACTCACTTGATGTAGTGCTGCCTACTTCTTCCTTAGCCTTTATCATTCTCTTTCTGAGCCTGCCCTCCTCTCTTCCTATTTCTCCCATCTTTCCTGTCACTTCTTATTGCTTTTCTTTCCTTTACAGGTGGCTTTACATTGAGTGACAAGCCAAATGGTTTCCTGTAAACCAAGAAACCATTTACAACGCTGGGTGGTAACCATATAACCAAACCATACGTGCTCCCTACGTGTCAACAAATGGGTTGGTGAAGGCTTAGTGCCCCTCCCTGTAAAACAAATAACTCAGAGTCAAATGGCCACCCCTTACGGGATTATGGCGTCTGGCAATAGATAGATAGATAGATAGATTGCTAGATACACTAGAGATAGTGTTATTTTGAAAATATTAGGTTAAGAGGTGAAAATTATATATATGTGCATGTGAATATAAAATTAAGCTTAAATCCAACTGTGAAGAACTCTGTTCATATTAGTGTGTTAGAATCATCCCGAGAATTTGTTCAGCGGAGGTGTTACCCTCTTGAAATCATTGATCTTTTGTTAAATTTGGTCTGCCCTGTGATGATATCAGTGCAAAGGAGTATTGACCTTACAGTTTCTAGTAATTCATAGTCTGTAAAGTAACCTATGGTAAATTTGATCTAATTTCTTATATTTGTATGTTTAGACTTAGTAAATGTTAGATTAAGTTTACGTTGTGTTTGAGACTTATTGTCCCCTGGGGAGTTTTTTTGTGAGACTGAGTGGCCCGCAAGGTGTATTACTATCTTACTACACAGCACACGCTACCCTAGTTACTATTTTGCAAGGCCCCAAAAATCTTCATCTTACTTTCTTGGTGGAATAATTTTTCCCAGCATACGCTGGGTGGTGGCAGCCTACTCTTTGTAACTCTGATTCCTACGGTGAGTCTCAAAAATACCTTGTAGGACACTAGTGACAGTGGTTGGGATCGGTAATTTTTCTTATAAATTCACACAGAGGTAAGCAAATCGTCATGACACTGGGGTCACAGCGGTGGGATTTGTTAAACTGGCTTAATTCTCATCACTGCATCGGAGGTCCAAAATTATATCATCACATAAGGGGAACAAAAATATGGTAGGCAATGTGGTAAGTCATCATTATATGTACCCT
This sequence comes from Birgus latro, assembly GCA_018397915.1. Lineage (NCBI taxonomy): Eukaryota > Metazoa > Arthropoda > Malacostraca > Decapoda > Coenobitidae > Birgus > Birgus latro. Next base: position 8,789 of record JAGKTI010009254.1, on the reverse strand, counting down.
TCTTGTCTATCTATCACCAGACACCTTACTCCCATAAGGGGTAGTCACAAACAAATCGCCTCCATGTCATTCTGTCCCCCGCCATTTCATTGCCGTGCTCCCAGCTCACACCCCCTCTCTCATATACCTCTCCACTCCATCCCTCCATCTCATCCTTGGCCTACCCCTCCCTCTCCTCCCCTCCACCTCACTCACATACACTTTCCTTGTCAGTCTCTCACTCTCCATCCTCTCCACATGACCAAACTACCTTAATGTGTTTCTCCTAACACTTCCTATCACATCCACATCCACACCACAACACTCCTTCACATCCTCATTTGTCAGTCTGCCTCTCCATGTGACTCCACATGCTCCTTTCAAATAACTCATTTCCACTGCTCTCATTCTTGACTTCTGGCCCTCTAACAAAGTCCAAGCTTCACTTCCATAAGTTAGAGTTGGTATCACAATACTGTCATGTAGCTCATCATCCACTCACTTGATGTAGTGCAGCTCTCAGGTGTCTGCCCTTTCCTCTCCTCCATTCTTCTTTTCTTTCATCCTCTTATGTCTTTCTTTCCTTCATTCTTTCCTCTTCCTTCTGCCTATGGGTGACTTTACACTCACTCTTCTGTCTTTATTTCCTTCATTCTCTCCTCTTCTGCCTGTGAGTGACTCTACACTGAGTGACAAGTCAAATAGTTTCCTGTACAACAGGAAACCATTTACTACGCTGGGTGGTAACCATATAACCAGATTATGGCGCCTGATGGTCTAGTGGGTAATTAAGGTGCTCCAATCGGATTGAGCCGGTGCAGGTTTATATCCAAGGGGTGGTTGGGGTTTATTGCTCACGTAATGCCACTTAGGGATGAGTGAGGCTGGTCACTCTCATCTCAAATGTCAGGACCAGCTTGCCTAACCCCGGCCTCCTATGCTCCACATGGGGCAACACAGGATTGGATGATGAATGAATGAATGAAAGTAGCTTTTTCACTTCCATGCTCACTTCCCTGTTTCTTATCAGTCTTTTCAAGGAACCAGCAACCTTTCTTCCCTGCTGCACCCTTTCAAGCACTTCACCCTCTAAACTTCCATCCTTAGTCATCACATTACCCACGTATTCTAAAGGGAAGAAAATGAGGGTATCAGTAATACAGTACATCACTGTTATATCTAGCTTTTTTTTTTTTTTTTTCATATATCCTCTTAACCTGTTTACTCCAATGATGGATTTTTCATATTCCTGCCCCCAACTGGATACCACCTCCAACATATGGAAGTGAAGCTTGGACCCTGTTGGAGGGACAGAAGTCAAGAGTGAGAGCAGTGGAGATGAGTTATTTGAGAGGAGCATGTGGAGTCACATGGAGAGACAGACTAACAAATGAGGAAATGAAGGAGCGTTGTGGTGTGGATGTGGACATAATAGGAAGCGTTAGGAGAAACACGTTAAGGTGGTTTGGACATGTGGAGAGGATGGAGAGTGAAAGACTGACAAGGAGAGTGTATGTGAGTGAGGTGGAGGGGGGGGAGAGGGAGGAGGAGGCCGAGGATGAGATGGAGGGATGGAATGGAAAGGTACATGAGAGAGGGGGGTGTGAGTTGGGAATGGGGTAGTGAAATGGCGGGGGAAAGAGCGACATGGAGGCGATTTGTTTGTGGCCACCCCGTGCGGGATTAAGGCGTCTGGCAATAGATAGATAGATAGATAGATTTTTTTTTTTTTAAGTGCGAGAGTTATTGATAAATATATTTAACTCCTCTACTCTAAAAAACTCTAATACTGAATATATAAACTGTTTGCAGACAGGAGGAAGAAAATGCAAAATATGTCATCAGATGGAAGGGATTGAGCTAAGTCCACATTAAACAACAAAAATATTTCCTAAAGAATCCCCTTGTTATTTATTAGGCTGATCAAGCTTTCCTTAATGGAAAAAGTTGATATTTTTATTGAATTCATAAAGGTGATATTTTTACTGAATGGATAAAGTTGATATTTTTATTTAATTGATAAAGTCAATATCTTTACTGAATGGATAAAGTTGATGTATTTAATGTCTGGATAAATTAATATTTTTACATTACAGTACTACTGACAGGGAGAAATGGAGGCAATGTGTTTGTGGTCACCCCTTCTGTGATTAAGGCATCTGGCTATAGACAGATAGACAGACATACTAATTCTCATACATCAAACCACAATATCAAATAAACCTCCTGGGATCAAACCTATGCAGGGCTGCCACTCTGACTGCAGTGTCACCATACTGAAAGGTTCAACAAGCAGTCGCATTTAACTGGAAAAAACAGGGTAATAACAAAAATAATAATAACTACTGTATACTGTATAAAACATGGCAGTCTGGTGGTTACAATGCCTCAGCTGTAAAGGAAGTCTTAAATATGTCTGATTCCCAAGAGGTAAGCAGAAGTTTTTTGAACATGAAATCTTGTTTAGGGAAATACGTTGGTCATCTAACCATAAGTGTACTTGTCTACGGTACCTAGACTAAAGCCCTTACTTCAAAGAGGGTAATATGGAATTGGCAGACACTTTTTCACTTACTGAACAAGCAAACCCTTCATGCACCAAACCTGTAGGTTCTGTAGAGTGTTGTTGATAGATGCTGTAGGCATGTTGTTGCTGCGTGCAAACTCGATTGCTTTGGCCAACTTGGAGTTCAGCTTGGGGTCAACAGATCTCCCTTCTGTAACATACAGTTATCAACAGAAAGAGTTGTTCTAAGTGGCTTTGGAAATATCATATCTCTTCCATGGTAATTTATTTTGTATAAAACATACCTTATTATCTTACTATATGTTACGATACATATTATGTTGCTATACGAACAATACAGCACACCAGAGAGCCCAACAGGAGGAAAATGCATGTCAGCCCAGTGGCTGAGCTGGACAGAGGACAGGGAACCCAAAAGCCAAACTGATATCTGGCCACACAAATCATTTACCCCTCCGTCCCTCCCCCCTTCACTTCATCCAAGGTCTCCCTCCATGATTTACCATACCACAAACCTTTCACAGCAATTTTCATCATGTGGGATGCCTTTTCAAATACCGAAGCTCTGGCCAAGTCCTTGCTGGCCTTGATGTGTCGGATGTTGGACCACTTGCTATGTCCGGCCATTGCTCTTGTCTGTTCTGGCACCTCCATTCCCTGCCTCACCCCCATCACCACTGCCATCCTCTGCCTTAAGACTGTCCCCTGCCTCACCCAGCCTAAACAGGAGGCAGCCCACACACCCTGCACCACCTGTGAACAATATAACACATCTTAACTGTCGTCCTCCACTTTACCCTTGCCATATACCCCATTTCCCTCCAACTCACCCTTATCATAACCCATCTCACCCTTGCCATACCCTGACTTATCCTTGCCATACCCCATATCACCCTTGGCTCACCCAGCCCAGAGAGGAGGAGCCACCAGCTTACAGAATAGTTCTACCAGTCACCATGACCTCCACTTGGTGTTGGATAATTAAGTGAACACTGCACCCAGAGCCTAGGAGCAAAAGTTGTTTAGTTCTCAGCCTATTCCTGGATATTACACAAACCAAACCAAACAACATACAGTAGTTTAATATACAAGGTTGGACAGTTAAGGCTATTATGATACTTTTTTTTAGGTGACCTAGGCCAATGCATGCAAACGGAGTTTTTATAAACAATATGGTATAAATGATATGATAACCCTAACCTACCAAAGCTAACTTACCTAAACTGACCTAACTACCCTCACTTAATGTAACTGAGAGGTATGAATCTGAAAATACAATAATACCACAATACATTCTTAACTGTGACAGCCACATACCAGATGCTCAAGTCCTAACCTTGGGAAAGGAAAAAAGGTAAAATTATGGTTTCAGCAAAAACACAATTACGAGAGTTTGATCCATTATTTCGGTATTTCAGGCAATTCTAAGACACTTTTCTCCTGTGGCATTTTTGTCGCAAATTATTTTCAATTTGCTTTTAAAGATAACCTAACCTAACCTTCTGGAGTAAAATAAGAGTAATTTGTGACAAAAATGCCACAGAAGAAAATGTCTTAGAATTAACTAAAAGACCGAAAAAAAAAAATCAAAATCTTGTTATTGTGTTTTTGGCTGAAGCTATTTTTTTCTTTTTTTAATGCTGTGTCCCCTTTGCCAATTAGGGTTAAGGCAAAGTCCCTGGGTAGAGGACTTAAGTTATGAAGCATGTAGCACTTTTATGACCGGATGCCCTTCCTGATGTCTACCTATGACCCTTGGGTGGATTCAAACCTCCAACCCTTTCGTTGGAGCACTCTAACCCACTTGAGTCAAGGCTGCTACAACCAGTTAGGTGACAGGAGAGCATTACCTCTCCCAGCATGACAGTTTACCCAGGCATGGCACATACTCACGACTCTTTGGCCTAGAGTCAGATGCTGTACAACTGAGCTACTTAATATCTATAAGTCCAGCTATGCAACTGAACTTTGTACTGTATTTACTGAAGTTTGATGACAACATCCACCATCCACAGGCTATTTCTCATTCCTCCATGAACATCTGAGTCTCTTACTCTTGGGTATATTTGCAGTTTCGGACAGTCATGCCTCTTGGTGAAGTTAATTTAGTTTCATTGGCTTTGATAGGTATGGTCTGATCAATAAGGATACTTCAGCAGTATGATCAATTAAGGTTAGGGAGTTAAAAAAAAGCCATCAGAATAATCTTCACTGCCTGAAACTGCACATTTACCTCTTCTGTGTGCTGCATATAGTTATAAGAGATTGAGTCGCCACAGCTGCTAGGTAAATGTTGACCAATTTTTTATTTTATAATACTGGTAGGCTAGCTCGGACTTGTGCCTTCAACTATGGCTGCATCATGTAACAACGGTATACCAAGAACTGAATGAATACAGGGTGAAAGTCAGGAAACGTTAAAGGGAATATGTAATAGCTACTTCTACTAATACCATTTCTACAGCACTTATATTCTCTCCATTCGCTGCACTTATCAGCTCCACTCAGATTGTTATTTAAAAGCCCAAATTCCGAAAACGCGCAGGATTGGATAAATGCGCAGCCAGCAACTTTTTTTTTTTATTGAGCTGGACAGGTGTGGGCCTCTTCATCACTTTCTACTATTCTAGCTCAATCTCAAATGCCTAGAAATGGATAACAGCCTTATTAGTGTTGTACTTTGGGGCCGGTTTTGGCCTTCACTCTCGAGTCTCCTCTCTAGTCCAGTTCCCAAAACGCGCAGTTCTTTGTTCAGCTGTGGGCAGGTTTTTGGTCTTATCGGACTTTTACGGTTTCTTCCAAGGGAAAAATGATATAGTAAAGGATATATAGGGAGACAAAAGGAAGCTAATTGCAAGGTGGGGCCAAGTGCTAATTTTACGGGCCAAGGTGGAGCCAAGTACTAATCTCGGAGGCCAAGGTGGGGCCAAGCGCCAATTTTGAGGGTCAAGAAGGGGCCAAGCGCTAATTTGGGGGGCCAAGATGGGGCCAATGTGGGGCGTAGGTGGGGTCAAATCCTAATCATGGGAGCCAACGTCGGGCCAAATCCTTATCTGCGGGGAGCCAAGGTGGGATGAAATGCTAATGTGGGGGGGTGAAGGCAGGTGAAGTCCTAATTTGGCGGGGGGGGGGGGGGGGAAATACAGGAGTTAGGGGTAAGGGCTGCACACCACCCAGACGCCGGTGCAGATGACATCAGCACCTTCAGTCCCCCAAGGACCACCGGTGGTCTGCCGCTGACTCTGAGCGGCCCGGGACNCCAGTCACGGGGTCGTGACTCTGTTACAGGGGAGGGTTGTGAAATACAGGAGTTAGGGGTAAGGGCTGCACACCACCCAGACGCCGGTGCAGATGACATCAGCACCTTCAGTCCCCCAAGGACCACCGGTGGTCTGCCGCTGACTCTGAGCGGCCCGGGACAGGAACTGTATCCCGCCCCGACGCCCTTCTGACTCCCAACCGATGTCCCGGGAAGGTAGCAGTCGCCGGCGCCTAGTCTCCGGCGGGAAATCTACTCGCCAGGTAAGGGATGGAGTTGTTTCTACAACTCCACGCAATGCCGCGGTATCGGCCATAGTCCAAAAGGGGAGAACCGGCCACAGTCCGTTCCCCAGTTGCATCCCCGCTGCAGGGCCGCGGCACGGGCCACAAGCCATGTTGGTCGGGCAGGATAGGCCACCAGTTGTAGCGCCGCAGCACCGTCCACAAGCCGTGCTGGGTACGAGGCAGGACCGGCCATCGTCCGTCCCTCTGTTACTAGTGCTCCCTGCTCTACGGTACATGCCACTAGCCGTAACAGAGTTATAGTCCCCTGTAGAACCACGACGTTGGCCACTAGGCGCATCGAGCCAGAGGCAGAGCAGGCCATAGTCCGCTCTTCTCCTACAGGAGATTCTCACTCCCCTTACGGAGACAGGATAGAGCGAGCAGTGTCTCCCGCTAGCCCTGAGTTCCCACGGGGCAGAGGAACCGCCGTGCCGGCCACTAGCCATACGGGGGAGGCAGAGTTGGCCACAGTCCACTCCTCACCCTCTGTTCCCAGGATATCTCCCGATGGGGAAGTCCCTTGCCTGGCCCACCCAGTTTCCTGTGGCCGGGCGGGATGCACCCCCTCCTCTGCAGAGGGAGCAACTGGGGAGGACCCTTTCCCGGAGCCTTGGCGAGGCCTTACCTGAGGCCTTAGTTCCCTTCAGCTCCGCCAGTGTGAGCAGCAGCCGAGGCGGAGCTCCAGCAGATGTAGCAGCTGGCTTCCGGCCCTATCGACCACTCTCCCAGCCCGAGGTTCCCGTGAGGTGGCCCCGACGGCGACACCGCCTTCCAGCCGTTGCCGCAGTCCAGCCACCCCAGGTTCCAGTACCCTGGGTCCTCAGACACCCCAGAAGCTGCCCCGCACACCAGGGCGCAAGTTGCCTGCTGGTGGGACCTCTCCGGGCCCGTCCCAGACCTGGCGTCAGGCCCGCCTCCTGGCTCTCTTTGGACTGAACCCCTAGCCCCGCACCTACATGTGGGGCCCTGTGAAGGCATGCCTCTCTGTCCACCCTCCTGACAGAGGGATCAACCTTCGGCCCACCAGCAATAGTGAAGAAGACGGACTTTACCAGTGTGCGCCTCTTAGACCCAGATATATGTATTCGGTTGTATGTGTAACGCGAGTGACTCCTTACAGTGTGTTCTCGTGATTAACCCGCCCAGTCCCGACCGGTTTTTTACCCAGCCTACCCCCAGATCCCGACTGATTTTCAACTTGTTTTTTTTTCTCAAACCTCAGCTTTTGGTGAGAAACTTCGAAAAGTCATAGAGAAATTGCCCTCCTGAGATTAAAAATGTTGATACAGGTGTCATTCAGCCTTACGTTTTCCTTCTTTTTCAAGGTATCTGGCTAAAGAAAACGAACTATGGAAGGGTTAACTAATTCAAGCCACTTTAAATTACATATTTATTTATTTATTTGGTACGAATTTATGTGTAGTGCAAGTCTATATTGGTTTTCACACAATAATATAGGCGATAAAAGCATTGTTCACTCACCCAAAACCCCAGTATATGGCACCTTCCTTTACGACATTACCACCTCATCGCTTCTGTTTGTTTCTACCTCTAGCTTCTTTGTCCTCCACCTCAGGAATCACTTTCACCGTGAATTTCGTCACTGGAGAGACCGTGGGGCAACATACCTTTACTGGCCAGGTGAATTGCCCAGTGTGGGGGGGAGGGGTGGAGGGGGGGTTAGGTGGGGCCAGGCAGCATCCCCGCTTGACAGCTGGTAGAGGAAGGTCTCCCACATATGCCTACCAAAAATCACCCGCAAATGTTGAAAAATGTGCACACAATGGGCCTTACAATTGAGTGATGTACTACGCACATCGGTGGGTCTGTCCACGGAAAAAAGTAGCATTGTACGTCGGTGGGACTCGGCGGGCTAAGTGACCAGAAAAGCCCAGAAGTATAAGATTGGACGACACCACTAGTGATCCTGGTCTATGGTATATCACGAACGGAGTCCCGTGCGCCCCTGCTTGTGTAATGTCACTCACTCCCCTCCCCCCAGTGAATGAAACACCACGGTGACCAAACAGGAAAACTATATTGTATCGATCATGCCATCCCCATGACTATTAATTCTCTCCCTCCCCAGTGTTAGGCACGCCAGTGTTTGTAAAGCTACCCACACCGTGTCCTTTGGAAATGGCACCCACAAAGTGATCGTGCCACCCCTTGTTTATTAATCCTCCCCCTCCCCAGTGTACAGGCACGTTAGTCACCTTGTGTCTAGCCATCTCCGAGTGTTTCTCTAAAATACCTCAGTCTCCCCTCTCAGTGCGCTACAGCGCGGCCGGCTCCTTCCGTGATAGACTGCAAACCAGATTTGTATCTACCGACATAGTGTTAACGTAACTGAACCCTTGTATCAGTGCCATCCAGTGCTATACTATATTGGGAAATTACTAACCCATCTTCGGCCAACCCAGAAACTATTGTATCTAGTGTTGTAATATTTGTCTCTGGGAAGATATTTGTAATACATGTGTGTAACCGTTCACTGCCTTGTTTTTGTGCCCAGTCCTTTCCTTAGAAATGCCGACCCGGTCTTGAATAAGAACCCGCTGTGAGTCTGAGTATTTGTTGGGACGAGAAGTTGCCCCTCAGAAACCCGACAGGTAATAAGTTCGACGAGAAGTCGACCCACAAATACGTGGCATAACAGGGGGGGTCAAGGAGGGGCCAAGGTGGGCCAGTCGGTAGAGAGGTGGCCTGCGGTCCCACGGACCCAGGTTCGAATCCT